>SNQJ01S0035838.1:69458-84068 GCA_010110895.2 Picea sitchensis | reverse complement strand
ATAATAATAAAGGAAGGACCTGACAATTTCTCTGGTGGATGTAGCCCACACTGGGTGAACCACGTAAATCTATGTCTCTCTTGTATTGTGTGTCTTCTGTGTTTTGTTTCTGCATTTGTTTTATTTTATTGCTCCGCGGTCCTATTTTTCTAACAAGAACAACGATGGAAAAGATCATCACGGTTAGCAACGCAACGATAATGGCAGAGGAGGAGAAACAGTGAATGTTAGATCTCATTTAGAATCCCCGATGACCGTCAGATCTGAATTCAGAGAGGAGTAGCACGCAGTAGACGAGAATATATATTGGGCGTTAGATTCGAGCATGGGGTCTGACTGTCGTTGGATCCAGGAGAACCTGTACGTTCTTTAAAGTGCAAGGAGAAGCAGGCTTACAAAATCCTGAAAGAAGGAGGATCGTCCATCTTCGGGCAGGACATGTGGGAACAGATAAACATTTCTCTAACTGGAAAGTCAAAGGAAGGAGGTTCTCTAACCCCTTGAACTTGCAGTATGTGAGATAGCGAAATGATCCTGGTCGTTGAAGCTAGAGGACACATGGCAAGTGATCAAAATTTCGCTGACTGAAAGGTCAAAGGCATGAGGTTCTCTATCCTTCCAACTTGCGATATAATCTCAGCCATTGGATCGAGGAAAAATTGGAGTCATCAATCCAAGAAGGATACGTTGCGAAAGATCATCCCTTCGCTGACTGGAAAGTTAAAGAAACAGGGTTCCCTAACCTCTCAAACTCGCGATATGCGAAATCGCGAAATAATCCTAGTTGTTGGATCAAGGAAAAATCTAGGTCGTCAAATCTACAAGGTAGATCATGACAGACCACGTTAGCAAGGATAGGTGGCAACCTATGTCAACAAGGACACGTGGTAGCCACACGGATCACGACACATCATCGAGTGATGTCATTCCAGGAGTTCAGTTTCGGGAGTTTTAGTATCAACACTCCCCCCCAGAGTCCTGAAAGTTGAAGTTCTGGGGCGGAGGATAGTCATCCAATCACCATGGATCATGGACCATTGATCTTAAGAGTGAAGTTCTCAAATGATTAGCGAGTGGACATAGGTTGTGGTCACATCGTCGAGAGTTGGAGGAAGATGCTAACAACCAAGCTCTATTTCAGAGTTTGTGACATGGAGAGTCGAAATGTGATAGGGGAAGGAGAGAGGCTGGGTGGAAGACACATGTCAGAAGGAGGCAAAGGTGGTAAACGAAGGAGAGAGTGGTAAGAGGTTTAGGAGGGGCCCATACAAAACCGCCTCATTCTAGACCCCCCCCCTCTCGTTAAAGGCACAAATGCGGAGGGGGTCCGGAATCGAATCTCAACCATAGATCTATGCACTTCAATATTGGCTGCCCAGAGTTGTGCAGTCCAATTCAAGAACCCCCCCCTTCATTAAAGGCAGAATAGCAAGTGGGGTCCGGAATCGAATCTCAACCGTACATCTAGACACGCAAATCCTAGCTGCCCAAATCAACCTACTATTTATCAAAATTCCTCATCACAGGATTCCCAAAATCGCGAGTTGTGAAGTCGCTTTATGGATAAGCGCTTGGTCACAGCCGATGGTCACGAGAAGGGAAGGAGCTAGTCCAGCTAAGCTCCTTTTCGGGGTTTTAGAGATCGCGACTTGGAGAGTCAAGATGCCTCACAACAAGAATTTTCGAAATGCGAATCACGAGAGCACCTTCTGAACAGGCGTGTGGTCACCGCTTGAGGCCACATGTGAAAGGAAAGGTGAAAGGTGCCAAAGGCATAAGGCTCAAGAGGTTCACAGTGAAACTTCTAGAAACGACTGGTGGTTTCTTCCAGAGGACTTGAAGAGACTTTAGTGTGTTCACCAGAGAAGCTGAAGAGTCTCGAGGCATCTACCAGAGGAATGAAGAATGTTCATAGAGGCTATTGACAGATGGAAGACCGTTGGAGCCTGGAATTACAATAGAGGGAATGAGCTCGACTGTGACAGAGAAGACAAAGAGCACTCGACTGCTGGAGAGGCTAAGGAATCTCATCATAATGCCCAGTGATGATGAACGCATGGGCTTAACCGCCAGAGAAGATGAAGAATTCAATGATGATGAGGCAGAGCACTCGACATGAGGAGAACATGCAGAAGATGCATAGAGGGAATAAAAATGTGAAACATAGAAGAGATTGAGTTGTCGTTGAGAGTTATTGATGTGGATAGAAGGAGGTAGAGTGCAGCAGCTAAAATGTACAGAAGAGGAATGGTGCATTGAAGGGACATGGAGCACAGAGCATAAATGGTAGAAGAATAGAAAGTGCAAGGATGTGTGCAGGAAGACACTGATGTAGGCAGAGCAGAGTAGTGCAACAGAACAGTGATGAGACTGGTAAGCCATTGATAAATATTGTATCACTGTGCTAAATTCTTACATAGCAAAGTTTTATATAATCAGGGTGGTAGGGAGGTGCTAGGGAGGATTGTTTTCCTCATAGGTTCAAGTGGGTGATTGAACACAGGGAGTTGTATCTTCCATCTGGTTGCAGCCAAAGAAACCAGGGTGGCAGGGTGGTGCAATGGAGAACAAGTTTTCTCTATTATACAGGTTGGTTCCTGTGTGACTGGAAGTTGGTGCTTCCATCCAGTTGGTGCTGGAATAGTGAGGGAGTTGGTGCTTCCTTCCAGTGGGTGCTAGAGAAAATAGAGAGTTGGTGCACTCAGTAAGTTGTAGCTTGAAAAACAGAGGTGGTAGCCTCATTATGAGTTAATTCTCATAAGTATGGTATTGTACAAAATGTAAAGATAAATTATCATATAAAGAAGAAGTGGTTTTTACCCTTTATGGATTTCCTCATGAAATATCTGTCTCTGTGTATTTCATGTGTGTTAATGATGTTGAATACTCTACTGCTTATTTATTGTCATCATCATTGAGAATTTATTCAATGAATTTAAAAATGGATATACTGGTTTAAGCATAGTAACAAGTGATTCACCCCACCCTCTCATTTGTCCAACAATTTTTTCACGGTAGTATGTCAGCCATTAGACCAAAACCCACAGGTCCCGAAGGAGATGTTGACCACCAAGTTAAAAATGTCCCCCTCAGCACCAATTGAGTTACTTGACACCAATTGAGCAGAGTTGAACCCATAACCTTTCTCTCTGATACCATTTTCACAGTAGTACGACAATCGTTACACCAAAACCCACAGGTCCCGAAGGAGGTGTTGACCACCAAGTCAACAAGCCTATCATATCTTACACTTCCTGTGACATTGCCAAGCCAACCATCAATAAGAAAGGCTTATAAACCCCTCTTTCTACTCCCGAGAGGCTTTGGGAATCCATCTCAATGGATTACATGTCTGGCCTTCCATCCACCAAGCGAGGAAATGATTGCATATTTGTGGTGGTTGATCAATTTTATAAGATGGCCATTCTCACATCCGACAAGAAGATCATCACAATGGAAGATACTTCCAAACTCTTCTTCGAACAAATGTGGGTCCATTTTGGGATACCACAGACCATCATCTCTTATCTAGAAAGGAGGTTCCTCAACACATTTTGGTTGAGTCTCTGGTCACTGTTGGACACCAATCTCACTAAATCCACTTCCTTCCACCCTCAAACCAATGGCCAACCAGAGGTCTTCAATCGGATGATTATGCACATTCTGCACATGTATAACTCTAAAAATCGACTTACATGGGATGATAGTCTTCCCTATGTTCAACACAACTACAAAAAGGCTCTCAATAGCTCCACCGACCATATATCCTTTCAGGTGGGGCTGGGATTCCAACCCTTAGGTCCCATTGATGTTGCAGTACCTCTTGCAAGAACATAGAAAACTTATTCCCATGTTCATTCTAAGTCCGACAAAGCCGCTAGATTCATTGAGTGAATTCAACACATCCGCCAACGGGTCCATGATAATTTGCAGAAACCCAATGCTAAGTACAAGAAGAACCATGATCAACACTGGGTACCGCACAAGTTTCAGGTGGGAGCCAAGGTCTGGTTACATTTTCAGAAAGAATACCTTACAGGGCCCCATCAAAAGCTCTGTCCACTTCGTTATGGGCCTTACACCATCACCCAGGTTGTATGTGGCAATTATTTTGAGCTCAACACTCCCCCCTTCCTTGGCTTTCACCTAGTGTTCAATATGGTTCTCCTTTGGCCATATTTTCCACCATTATTGGAAACCTTAGAGATCGCAGAATAGTTGACACAAATATAGCTCAAACCTAACTACATGGAACATGCATCCACTGATGATATAGTGGACAGACATGTCAAGGGCACTCACCAGCATAGGATCCATGTTTATCGGGTTGTCAAGGTAGGGCAGCTCCTGTACCAAGGCAAGTGGCTCACCTAGATCCAAATTAAGTAGAAATTTCCTCATCTGATGGGGGAACTCAATGCAATGGAGACCATTGCTTCCTAAGTGGGGAGGATTGATCTAGGTGGATATTTTTGGCTAGCCACCTATTCCAACTAGATCCTATTGACAGTTTTTAGTTCACCACATTCTTCTATAATTCTTTGTAATTATGGGTTCTAAACTTTCAGGGCTATCTAAATCCCTACACATCTTCTAGATGTAGATTGATGGTCGCCTACCTAATCCAACTAGCGTATTTTGGAAGTTTTCATGTAAGTACATCTTTCTATACTTCCAGGGCCATTTTGGGGCCCTAAATAGTGTTTTTTTGTCTAGCCATATTCAAAATGTAGACGAAGTCAGAGTTTGACGGAATAATGTGTAGTTCTTGAAAATACCTTTCCAATGGGATATCATGCACCTAAAATGAATGTTGTATGAAAATTTTACGAACCCAAAAAGTTGAGGTACCAAATTACCCATCGAGCCCACATAACTTTGGGCGTTTCACCTTCTAGGGTTAGTTTTTTGGATGTCTAGGGTTTTGGCATTCATGAGGAATGTTAAAAAGGCCTATGGAGCCTCATTGTAATCATTCTTCTCAGACAGATGCATGTAGCAGCCACATCTCTTCTCAGAGATAGCTAGAACCATTCGAGCAAGTTGTTTTTAGTTCTGCAGTTTTACAGTTTCAACCTATTTTATTTATTCAATAGAAGTTATTTTTCATTGGATATATGTTGTTGTTCTCTGTATCTTTGTGTTATTGTATTCAGTCTTTTATTCATTTCATTCCTCTCATAAATATGTATCAGTGGTATCAGAGCAGTCTTCTCTTCATTTATTTTTTTTGTGCATGTTCCCGACAAGATCCAAGTACAAAAAGTTGGGACTTGAACCAATCGAGCCTTTTCAATATCGGTAGTGCCAAGCCTGACAAAAAACCATGGGGGATGAGAATAAAGATGATGGAGTAGTAGATCCTTTTAAAATGTTTCTCAAGGAATCCCTTGAGTGACAAAGGAATGAAATGATGGAGAACTTAGCACAGATCCTTCAACGACTGCCCACAGGAGACACATCTTCATCAAGAGGCCATGCAACCCCCTTCAAGGTACAAGTAAATTTTGATATTTCATTATTTGAAGGACTGAAAGATGAGGATGTTGTAGATAATTGGATGAATCTACTCAAAGGGTATTTTTCAGTCCATAATTTTTTGACAGGGAAAACATTACTTTTGCACTCCTCAAGGTCGTCCCCATGTTAAGGACTGGTGGTATACTTACTCTGAGCAAAGGGCCATAGAGTAATGTACAATATTTTCGGTCTCCCCTACATGGGATTCCTTCAACGATTCCATTAAAGAACAATACTACCTTGTTGGAAGCTATGAGGACCAATCCACAAGTTGACCACGCTGCGTTAGCAAAAGGGACCAGAAAGTACCATATTTCACAAATATTTTCCATACCATGTGCACCAAATTGGGTATCAAAGACTCTGAAGGACATGTGGTGCTCAAATATCGCATTTTTCTGCATATATAGGTTAAAAAAAAAATGGAGTTTATGGACATCGTATCATTAAGTGTGGCTTATAGAAATTCTCTCAAGATCGACCAGAAATTTAAGGAGAAGAGGCAAGAGTTTCGATCTTTAAACTCCTCACAGTCTAAGTAGGGAAAAGGTAGGCCCAACCCACAAAACAAGGGACACAACAAAGATATCCACTCTCATGAAAACCAGTCCAATCCAAAAGACAAGAAGGGTAATGAGAAGTTGAAGAAGGACATGGGAAAGTGGTGTGAATACCATAAAATACCTTGGCACAACATCGAAGAATGTAACTCCAAGCAGTTACTGGTGGCCAAGATGAAAGGTTCTGATTCAGAGGAAGATTATGAATCTGAATCAAATCTAGAAGGAGGGAAGCAGATTATCGATGTCAAACCTAGCACCACTATCGCTACCACCAAATTCTAGCCAAGGGAACTAGGAGAACCATGGGAAGGGGGATGCCCCTTTCACTCAGAGATGTGGGTAAAGGGGGTTCCGCTTCATTTCATTTTCAATAGCAGTAGTCAAAAGAACCTGATCTCAGCAGAGGTCGTCAAGTGGTTGGACCTGCCGATGAAAATGTTCCCACAACCCTACACAATCGGATGGCTTCACCAAGGAAGAGATCTATGTATCATCCAACAATGTCGTCTTCACTATGACATCAAGCCCTTCAAAGACGAGGTATTATTTGATATTTCTCCCATTGAATTTTGTGATGTTGTTTTAGGACAACCATATTTTTGGAAGCAACATGTTGTGTATGACTCTAGACCCTGTAGTGTTATTATTACTTTGGGTATACAATTGTACAGGATACCAAAGGTAGCACTGTCTACCTCTATTTATTTAATATCTGCTAATCAATGCAATAAGGTCATTTCACAAACTAGTAAGTTCGTCTTCTTTGTGATCCATTCTCATAGTCGGTAGAAGGTTTCTGCCACATCCATGGCCTCTACAAAGAGCCTCTCTTTGCAGCAGAAGCAAGTGGACGGGATCGTGGAAGAGTACAAATACATCTTCTCCTCACCCATTGGGGTACTGACACACTACCAAGACAAGCATCCATTTGATCTAACCCCCGATGCACCTCTGCCTAATGGACCAGTCTATCGTCGCTCACTAATGGAAAATGATGAAATCAAGTGTCATATCCAAGAGATACTTGAAAATGGGCACATCAGAACCAGCTCCTCCCCTTGTGGAAGCTCGATTGTACTGGTGCAGAGGAAAGATGGGACCTGGTGGCTATGCATTGATTACATAGCATTAAAAAAAATCACAGTCTGGAACCGATATCCAATTCCACGAATTGATGACCTTCTTGACTGACTCAAGGGGGAAATGTTCTTCAACAAGATTGACCTAAAGTCTAGTTACCACCAAGTTCCCATCAAACTGATTGATGTATGGAAGACAACTTTCAAATCTAAAGAAGGTCATTTTGAATGGTTGGTCATGCCCTTTGTCTTAAAAAATGCAACAACCACTTTCACTAGGTTGATGGATGTTGTATTGAGACCCTTCACCAAATATTTTGTGGTGGTATATCTATATGACATCCTCATCTTCAACAAAACTTGGGAGGAGCACATGCAACATATTCAACATGTTTTGAGAACTCTACGACAACACAAGCTATATTCCGACTTAGATAAATTCTCCTTTGGAATGAACAAGGTACAATACTTAAGCTACATTGTTTATGAGCATAGAGTATGCTATCACTGAGAGTCACCCTCTGACTGCAAGAGGATAAGACTGGTACCCATCAAAAAGGTAAATGGATTAAAAAGGTTTGAGTAGGTGGATCAGTAAGACTATAGAGAGAGGAAGAGATAACAGAAGTAATTGCAGATCAATTGGAGACCATTGGGCTATGGAGTCATAGATATTTTGAATAATGAAGGAATTTAAACTGCCTATCAAACAAAAGGATTTATGTGGTGATGAGGAGAAAGAAGACAAAAAATGTATGGGTGATGAACCATGAAAAATGGGCAAGATGAAAACAGATCCTCTATTGCGTCAAGAATCCATAGATCAGAGAGATGCTAAATCCAGATAAGAAGAAAACATAAAATGTCTGATGAACCATGAAATATGAGCATGATGACAATAGATCCTCCATCACCTAAGGAATCCATAGATCAGAGAGATTACATCCAGACGAGACAAATAGATAATGTATGATGAACCATGAAATATGGGCATGATGACAACAGATCCTCCATCGCCTCGGGAATCCA
The DNA here is from genome assembly GCA_010110895.2 of Picea sitchensis. Classification (NCBI taxonomy): domain Eukaryota; kingdom Viridiplantae; phylum Streptophyta; class Pinopsida; order Pinales; family Pinaceae; genus Picea; species Picea sitchensis. The sequence goes on along the minus strand of SNQJ01S0035838.1, from coordinate 75,877 downwards.
TAAATCACAGAGATTGCATCCAGACAAGAAGAAACACAGAAAATATCTGATGAGCCATGAAAGATGTACATGATGACAAAAGATCCTCCATCACCTTAGGAATCCATAAATCAGAGAGATTACATTTAGACAAGAAGAAACAAAACATCGTGTCAACTAAGAATACAGTATGATAAAACAATTCAAAGGAATATTCAATAACATAATATTTACAATCCAAGCCCTTGGGTTTACAAACTAAAAATACAGATCCCTGCTCATAAAACTTTTTCGGCTCTCGGGCCTCTAAAAAAACCCCCCCTCCTTTTACAAAATATAAACTGATCTATTTATACCCGATCATTCCACAACTACCAAGAGTGTGATTTGGCCATCCCATTCAAGGATTTACATCTGTGCTACCTTCTGCCAGACTGTGCGTGTATTCTTCTGTCAGACACAAGCTTAGATCAACATGGGCCTACATGAAAAACCGTCCATCACATTACCTTGGGATGACAACTCTATATCCTTAGTCATAATTCTATGCTTTCCATTTATGGACTGAGCTGAGGTTTCAGCTACCGGTCCTTTCTCATTGNCAAAATATAAACTGATCTATTTATACCCGATCATTCCACAACTACCAAGAGTGTGATTTGGCCATCCCATTCAAGGATTTACATCTGTGCTACCTTCTGCCAGACTGTGCGTGTATTCTTCTGTCAGACACAAGCTTAGATCAGCATGGGCCTGCATGAAAAACCGTCCATCACATTACCTTGGGATGACAACTCTATATCCTTAGTCATAATTCTATGCTTTCCATTTATGGACTGAGCTGAGGTTTCAGCTACCGGTCCTTTCTCATTGACTAAATCCTCCTCGAGATTGGAGCACAGCTGGACGACTAGTGGGCGACCACCTGTCGCATCCAGACACAATATTATATGTGCACGTGATTTCAGGGCCGTGGGAAGATTTTTAGGCCCACACCACTTTCAGGCCTGAAATGCACCCTTTTCTGCCACATAGCCTCTTCACAAAACCTTGGTTAGAATTCTAGCCCGCCTTTGGATTTTAACATCCGCGTAGCTTGTGGTGCCAAAATGATCGGTGACTGCTGATCTGATCGCGACCTGAGATCTGGGTAGTCCCGCTATCTTAGCGCAACTGCTAAAGCTTTACCTTCCCGCCAACCTTATAAACTTTTTAATTATTCTTGGGGGAGGTGCCAATTTAGGTTCTAGGGAACTTTGATGCTAAACAAGACTATTTTCTGCAGAACGACTTCCCGAAGCTAACGTGGATCAAATGTATAACAGTAGTAAGTTTAAAGTTGAGAATCCACCAAAGAGGATATGAAATAGTGTATCAGATCCACTATTTTGTGTAATATATATTGGGGGGTTTGGGAATTTAAACTGTGTGGAAACATATCCTATATGGGCATGATTGGTCATCATGGAACTAGAGTCTCTGATATCCCTATCCGTGTGAAGATATGATCTTATTTGAGAGGGAGTAATGATGTTTTTAAGGGGGATAATATTAGAGGGTGCACCAATTGAATTTTTAGGACCCTACTAGCAGTGGATAGGAGATCCTAAATGGAGGTTATCACTAGAATCACTGAAAGAAGTAGTGGCATCAAAGAATTCTTCATCCTTTGGGAAGAACATAGTTGAGAGTTCATGGTTTATTTTTGGTTTTGGGGAAGAATAATGCATGGATGCCCCCAAGGATGAATGAATCCACCCATCCTCCAAGCCCAAGTGGTGAGGAGGTGGATCTAGAGGCATGGGCTCATTTTTAGGGGGAGTGATTGTTGCATGACTAGTGGAAGTGGAAACATAGTGCATGGAATCAATGTGAGCAACATGATGTGAGCTTATATCATGATAATCCTGGGAAGGGGGATCAGTGTAGGAGATTTGATTAATGGTGATGATGCATCCCTCATGTGGGAATATGATGACTCAAAAGAGTGAAGAAACCACAACACTCATGGAATAGATGAAATCATGACCCAAGATAATATTGTAATCTACTGGACCAGTCATGACTGCAACATTGATCAAAATTGTCTTACCACCTAACTCAATTGGAAGATTAGGTAATATCCCTAAGGGGGAACAAAGTATACCATCAAAGGCTCTTAACTCAGTCATGGAATGGAAAAGAGTAGGGGAGACTAGTTGTTTCCAATCTAATGAGGACATAATGCATGAGGATGCCCCATCATCTATAATACACCGATAAACTTTAAAGTTTTTAACGATGACCCGTAATTGAAATGGGGTAGAATACAGAAGTCATTCTTGGATAGTTTGATCCCAATAAAGGGTCATGGCCCATTATGGGTGTGGGTATACACTTACATTTTCCTTACAAGGATAATGTCTATTAGACATTGTGGTACTAGAGGTGGAAGGGGTGCCCCCAAGTCTACATGACTGAGCCTCAGTCGTGAGGTAGATTGGGTTTTGAGGGTGGGTTACCCATGTGAGGGGTAAAAAATGATGTCAAGGTGCATGGAACCTCACCTGATGGAGTAATGGGTGCATGTTGGGGGAGGGGGCACATCGAAGTAGTGTAAGGAGAACTACTAAGTTTATTTTGCTCCATGCACTCAAATGAATTGCTTGGACTAGCTCTGGAATGATTTCAGGGCACTGATGGGATGGGTGTCCATAGAGCTCATAGAATAGTAAAGGGTGATTATTCTATGTAAGGGTGGTATATCTATGCTTGGTTTGATTGTATTCCGGTGGGAACTATGATTTCCCCCATCTGTACAAGTATTTCCCCCATGCCATGGGAGTTGATAGTGGGTGTTTCTCTTCTTACTCCTTGTGAGTGGTGGATGACCAATATAACTAGGATAGGGGGCCCAAGTTTGTCTGAAATGGGAAGAAGAGGATGGGATCATATATGGTAGGATTTTTGGTCCTTCCATTGTGGTTGATGGTTGGAGAGCCAATTCATGAAGAGAAAGGGCTACTGGATGGGTGGATTTTTCTGGATAATGGTGCCTAGGGAGGTGGAACCAATAAACGTTAATCCTAAAACAATGGTACTCACTGGTGTGTGTGCTAGTTGTATTGATGTGTCAACCAAATTGGGAACACCTCCCAAGATTGGGGGGATTTTTTTCAAACTTCTAGAATAATGGGGATATTGTGGTTCCCCTATTATTCTAGACTATATGTGAATCTGTGCAAGTGGTAGTGAGAAGAATAAATGAACAAGTTCTTTGGTATATGTGTATTATCTCAACAATGTTTTGAAATCTATATGTAATCAATCATTCGTAATCATGCTTAAAAAAGTAACAATGTAAGATGGTTTGGGATTTTATCCACGTGGGGGAATAAAATAAAATGCACGTGTACTAATAGACTTATCATCCTTCCTCTCAAAAAGAACTGATATTTCCAAAAACACACAATAGTGGGGCATGAATCCACCAGAAGAGGACCTAGTGAAGGTATGAATATTCAATTATAATGAAGGACGAAGGGTGCATATCCCAAAAGGACTAGCAATATTTCCCAATATTCATTCAAAATCTGATTAAGGTGCAATTGCAACCCACAAAAACCACCTAGGTAGATAAAACCTATACTTTTTTCCACTAAGTCACCTCTATCAAGCACGACATTTAGATTTTCGGCCTCAAAAATTGGTCACAGGCTGGATTATTTCCAAGGGTTGGGTGACCCAAGGAGGAACACACAAAACAAATGGATCTCGACCTTCGACTTTTCATGGGTGTCTCCCTACCTTATGGTGTAGGAATGATTTATTGGGAGGATTTTGGTATCCTAATTTACAACTTTCTAAGTTTCAAATGAAAAAATGATGATGGGGAGTTATTTGGATGCCTATCCCTAAAATCATAACTTAGACTACCAAATTCTTTTGTGTACCTCCTATGGAGGTTTAGAAGTGGGTTGATTATGGTTTCTTTCATAATTTGAAAGTGGGTTTTGAAGTTGGGGTCATGGGCCAACTTCATTGATTAAGAGTGGTGTGAGAAAAATATTTCTATTAAACAAGTGAATCCCTTTTGATTCTCCCATATCTCTTATGGGCATGAGGAGAAGAGCATACTACAGTTTCAAGTATTCGACAAACACCTCTTGAATATGTGATGATGTGTGCAAGAAGTGATAGTGAGTGATGAATTTTTAATAATTTAAGTGAGAAAATTTTGGCATGTCGATATTTCTTGGTCCTTTACAATGGTTTCTTACTTCTAACTTACTAGATTTCACAAACAATCCTTGCTGAAATTGAAAAATCCATAAGTAACTAGCATGGTGGACATGTGGGTCCTTACTTTTGAACTTTAATCTCCCTATAATCTTTTTTTAATCTAAGAAAACATGAAAACTATTCCTAGATTGTGAACATGTGGGGATGTATGGGCCCTTACAATGGTTTAAAATTCCTAAGTGAGTTACTCTATAAATTTGATACTATCCTAAGATTTTGCACATGTGGGCATGTGTGGGTCTTTACAATTCTTTAAGATTCAGTTTAAAAAAAAAGGCTAAGAGGTATTGGCCTCTCCTAGAGATTGATTTTATCAAGGGGGATTAAGACTTCTCTAGGAAATATATTTTTATGATTTCCAAGATCACACTATTGTGCGAGGAAAGAGCATACTCCAAGATCCCCTAAATAAGTTTCTAGTCCCGAATTAATGTGATGAGTTTGTAAAAGAAAAGCAACTACTGAAATTTGCATGCTAAACTTTAAACCATCCATGTGACAAATAAGGAAGTAAAAGATGCAAAGGTTCTTTCTAGCCTCCCTAAATGCCTATGTGTGGTCTAAGTTATCTATGCAATAGTGAATCTCAAGCCTACTATTGATGGATTTTACAATAGTGCATAAATCAAACCTAATCTACTTGGTGGAAATGGGCTTCTCAAGCCTTACAATTTTGCAAAAAAGAGAACAGTGTGCGTCTAAAAAGAGAAAAATCCCACACAAAGAACTGAGTGCATGTTAAAAGATTTACGATAGAGCGCAAAACTGTGTGGAACGCGCATTTTTTCAACCCAAACCCAGGCCCACACAAGAAAATGGCAGGATGAAAATTTTGACTGTCTTCCCTCAAACAAAAGTTGAATTCTCTTGTATGAGGGTGTGGCTAGGCTAGTTCTTGGTCCTGCAAAAAACATAAAGTGAGAGGAACAACTCTAGAATCCTACTTGAGGAGGAATTGTGATTCATGTCCCCAATATGACTTCCAAACGGTTTGGGTTCTTTTGTCACAAGAGTGAAAAAAATAGAGTCCCTTAACTACCCTGGTAAGCTAACAAGGAATAACAGAAATATGGTTAACAAGTAAATGGGCCTGCAAGTTAGAAAATAAAATACAAAGAAAGAAAATAGCAACTAAGAATAAGAAACAAACTAAACTAACATAAACAAGTGATGCATGGAATTGGACACGTGAAATGGTTACCCAATAGAGCTAAATATTTGAATTGAGTGCACCAAAAGGAGAAATATGGGACAATGAATCCCCTATTCCTCCTAAGGGAGGGTCCTTTGATCCCTAAAAAACTAGAGCTATCACTCTCCAATGGTGAAAAATACCCAAGGCTTATCTTCACAAGAGGTGTAAAGCTAGCTCAATGCTACACTTCCTCAAATCTTATGTCTAAAGGGAAAAATGGATTTCTACAAGAGAACTCTGAAAAACATAACAATGTTATGGATTCTTCTTCTTCTTTGAATACAATGATCCTCTATTTATAGGAGGATGACAAGATATTTTTCAACTAGTTACAAGTGTGATTGGGAGTCCTTTGGAGGTACCTCCCACCCATTTTAGTGATCCCAAGTGTTATAACCCTAAAATGCACCATACAGGTTTACCTGGCATCAGGCCAACTCATGCCTCTTCCTAGCCAAAGCCATGCTGAGTATTTCCTCAAAAAACCACTTAAAACAAGCAACTCGCGCCCTAACTTCTCACTGGGCGCGGGCAACCGCTTGCTGTCCTTTTACTGCACGCGGGCATCCGCGGGCTAGCCCAAAACAACCCGCGAGTACCTAACAAAGCAAAAAATCAGGGAAGTTTCTGCCGGGACACGAGGCTTTTTGTCAGTTAACTGAAACTCTCCGCCATGCATGGCCGAGAGTTCGCCTAAAACCCTAGCTCTTCCTAGCCTATAAAAGGAGGGGTAGGGGTACTAATCAAAGGAGAAAAAAGGATAGCAAAGAAACTCTGCCAAAATTGCCAAGCCTATTATTGTCCCCACCCTTTAGATTTGCCTTAAGCTTCAGGAGAACTTCATGTTGCAGCAGTTGGAGGACAAGAGAAGAGGAAGAGCCCAGGATCAGGATCGAGGAATGGTGGCCAGTCTCAGAACTCATTGTAAGTGATTCATTTTGAGACTAATGAAAAAGATGCTTTT
>SNQJ01S0035838.1:19099-43457 GCA_010110895.2 Picea sitchensis | reverse complement strand
GAAGATTCCCAGAGGCTCTTCACCTTCTCTGTCAATCATCCCCAAGTGTCTTCGAGTCCTCTGGCTGAAACCATCAGTGGTTTCTAGTAGTTATACTATGTCGTGCTACAGTAGCCCTCCGATCTTGTTCAAATTCACCTGCACCGTTGGATTGATTCCATGGGATCTTGCATTCATTTCGGCATTTCGGCATTCGACAATTCGGCATTCGTGTGACCATGTGTCTCAACATCCTCAGTCGCGATCCCTGAAAATGAGCTCAGTTGCTCTAGCTCTTTCCTCCATCTCTCGCTGATGTGACCAAGGGCTGTGACCACAACCTTATGCATAAGGCACTTTTGCGATTTCACATTTCGTGAGTCTGAAGATGAGTCATCTCGACTCTCCAAGTCGCGATCCCCTATACCGCGAAATGGTGTGGGATCAACGGTCTCGATCAACACTTGATCTGACGGTTCAGATTCAGTCGGGATTTCACACATTGCGATTTCGAAACTCTTGACGTTCAGTGTTTTTGTCACTTCAAAGTCCCGATCCGCGAAACTCCATAAAGAAGTCGGATCAATGGTCCAGATCATATCTTGATCTGATGGTTCAGATTCAGTCGGGATTTCACACATCGCGATTTCGACACTCTTGATGTTCGGTGTTTTTGTCACTTCAAATTCCCGATCCACGAAACTCCGTAAAGAAGTCATATCAACGGTCCAGATCACATCTTGATCTGACGGTTGTAATTACGTCGCGATTTCGTATATCGCGATATCAGGTAATATTCTTTGACATCTTCAACACTCGATCCGCGAAACTCCGAAATGGATTGAGATCAACGATCCAGATCAGACCTTGATTCAATGGCTGCGATTAAATCACGATTTCATAATTCTTGTTGCATTGTTTATTTTCCCTCTCCATGTTGCGATTCACGAAACTCCGATATGGAGTTGGATCAACGGTCCAGATCTGATCTTGATTCAATGGCTACGATTAAGTTGCGATTTTGCATATTGCGAAATCGAGATTTCTATGGATGATATTACTTGATATATCCAACTCTCGATCCCTGAAACTACGACATGGACTGGAATCAATAGTCCAGATTCAACCTTAATCTGACGGCTGAGATTAAATCGTGATTTCAGATATCGCGATTTCGAGAGGTTAGGGAACATCGCTCCTTTGACTCTCTACTTAGCGAACTGACGATCTATCCCCACGTGTCTTGCCTGAAGATGGATGATCCTCCCTCTTTCGGGATTTTGTGAGCCCTCTACTCCTTTCACTTTAAAGAATGTGCAGGTTCTCCTCGATCCAACGGTGGTTGGACCCTGTGCTCGGATCTAACACCTGAGATCTATCCTCCATATCTGCGCGCTCCTCTTGTCTACATTGAGATCTGACAGTCATCGGGAATTCGGGATGGGATCCAACGATCACCGACGCTTCTCCTCCAAGCTTTACACATCCTTCTTAATTGGAAGAATTTCTAAGTGTCAAAGGCCTCGACCTTTGATCCGATTGTGATCCTAAGTACGCTATCTCCCGTGAGCTTTAGCCATGAGTTAACCTCATCCCTGGTGCACACCTACGCACTGCATTCAATTCTGTGCTAATTCCTCCTGAGCTTACGTTGTTCCTGTTTTTCCATCGAAGCACACTCTGATCCTGCCATCAATGACAAGCTTACTTTGCCTGATAACCTGCCAACAATCCTCTGCACTATCTCTTTTGAACTCATCGAGCTTGTTCTGCAGCATCTTCCTAAAATACTTCTGATGCCCATCTGTTACATTCTTCCTATACTCATGCCATCTTCACTGTTGTACTCGCCATCAATGACAAGCATACGCTACCTGTTAAACATTTGCCAACAGTTTACCCCTTTTTGGGCTAAGTATGATTAATTACGAAAAATGAATACTCTAGTCAAACTTGACTAGAAGAGTTCTCCTAGGTGTTATTTTGCACTTTTTTGGGCTTGGGAGACTAAATTTACCAAAAAAGTCAATCCTCTAGTTTTCTTTAAGTGTTTTTTAAACTCCCTAAACATGAAAAACCACCGAGTTTACTTTCTCTGGACTCGTAAAACATACATCAAAAGACCCATATGGGACCAAACCACTCCTTCCTAGGGTTCATTAAAAATACTCTGAAGGACTCATCCAAAGGATGATCGTATAACACAAGCATATGTTATCCTCCTCAATCTTGTGTAAAAATAAAGAGGTACTCACCAAAAATGGTGGGGGGAAATTGTGAAGGGAACTTGTATTAAATCTGTATAAATTATTGGTAGCAAGTCACTCTTGAACATGACACTCAGTCACTCCTCATGTCATATTGGGAAATCCACTTATCTCTTGTTGGTCACGCTTTTATCCAAAGTTATATTTTGGTCTGTGATCCTCAGTTTAAGTCAGCACTGCCAAGATAGTTGTCGTGTCATCAATATTTTCAAGAGAATTCCAACCAAAATATTTCTATCTCATCATCCTTTTACAATGTCGGTCATCCCTGAGTCAGTCCTAAATCCATATATACTATGATCTACTCCAAATCCTTGTACTTGTTTCATGTCGTTGATAGGGAATACATCAAGGCCCTCCTGCGATGGATCACTTCCTATCGACATTAACACATTATCTAGGGAATTGGTTTAGAAACTTTATAGTACCTTGGAACTTGCATGCCTCAATGGCAAGCTTCCTCGCATTCGATGACATGTTTTAATCAATGACCTTCGATCGAATAATTCTATGGGTGTTCGACTTCAAATCATATATTCACACTCAATTGAATGTACTTATGTACCTTGAGGGCCATCATCATCATTGGTGGTTCCATTCGCATCTATTAACAATTTTCATCATTGAATGGTAATTAGAGGGTTTCTACCATGTTCAACTTCAACACCTATATTCACATGGTTATATTCATACTATGGGATAATGGAAATGAAGATCCTGGATCCTTACTGATATATCCAGGTTGCAATGGAGTATTCTAAGAATGTACTAGATCCATAATGTATGTCTCATGGCTATGTTCAAATTTGAGTCATTATGACATGGATCCACAGTGTATTTTTGGTGGCTATGTTCATATTTGAGATATTGTGGCATGGATCCACAATGTAATTTAATGGCCATGACCTATCTTAATTGACATGTATCTTTGTATGTAACCTCTTATGATTTGAGTTATTTTTATTATGAGTATGGGAATGCCTACATCAATAATGATACTGTAATTCCTTGTTTGTTGTTGACATGTCTCCAACCGATGAGTTCTTTGTTTCAATACCCACATGACAAAGTATTTCAGGTCTCACCTCTTTCTAGATTCATACTTTGAGGGGCATTTTGTTACACAATATTTTGTCGAAATTGACGATGTTCACTTATCCTCTATCATCCAGAGCATAAAAGTCTTGATTGTTGAAGAAGAATCTTCCTTTGGAAGAAGGAAAAAGGGTCATTAAATCCCTATTTCAAGAGAGTGTCACATGTTCCACCATTGCAGCATGCGACACCCTTAATTGTCTCATGTTGCACCACTGTAGGGTGTGACAATTTCTTAGTTTTCTCCACTGCAGGGTGCGACACAGTCTAAAAGCAGAGAAAAAGATGAAATTCATGAAGTTTCTAGAAGAGAAGCTTCAGATATGAGGTGTCCTCCGATTAGTTTGGATCTCACATGTACTCTTGATTTTGGGAGATCCTAACCTCCTTTTCAATCTATAAAAGGGACCTTCTCTCCTAAGGAAAGGCTAATAGTTAATGGAGAATAATGGTTGATATCATTTTGCTTCTGGCTTGTGATTAGAAGATTGTCAACATTTCTTTGGCCTTGATAGATTCAATCTAAGCTAAAGTAGTCAGTTGATGGTGATGGATATCATGGATGCATTGTGGGTATTGGAGCAATGAACTTGTTGGAAGGAGCTTCACAACACCGAGGAATTGGTTGTAACTCTTCCACTATTTATCAATACAGTAACATATTCTCTTTCACATAAAGGTTGTTAATTATCTTTATTACATTTCTCCTTGGTCATTTGTATAGATTTGTCAAAATATTTTTGTTTCTTTTTTTGGTTAGCTTGTGTCCTTATGCATGTTTCCATCTCAAGGATTTGGATCAAGTTGGAAGCTACAATTAGCAAGGACAACCTTCGGTCAAAAGGTGAGAGTCTAGTCTTTACTAGTTAATATTTTGATTGTATGAATATAAGGAAAGAAACATGTTATGTGTTGTTTTGTTATAGTTTTGGGTTCCCAAACTAGGGAGATTGGTTTGTGGCTTCATAAACGAATTTGTCCATAAACAATAGCCTCTGAAATACTTTAGTGTGCCTCAACTTAAAACCCCCTATGTGGCAGAAATGAAATTGTCACACACCTTTTTCAATAACTTTTTTAAAACATCTTGGGAATGGGTTTTTAGATTTTGTAATAAGCTTCTTCCTTCTCCAATCTCTTGTAAGGAAACCATTTTACAAGACAACCTTACTTGGGTTGTTGAGTTCAATGTAGCAAGATAATTTATTAGAGTTGATATCCTCTATCATATTTGGAAAAGAATGGATGAATGCTTGTTTAAAAATGTGCAACATTGCAATTGGTTTACTCAACATTATGATTCCCTAACTTGTTGCCAACTACACTTATAGTTCTAGGTTGAAGTAGCTAAGGTGGAAGTTGAATAAGTACCTTTACATTCAGTATTAAGCTTCTAGAATGGAGCTCCTTGTACCATGAGTAAGTGCACCCCCTCCTATTCAAGGATGATTTTAGGGGCAAAATTTTGCTCATGGGCTAATTTTCCATGTTTTTTCCAAAAATGAGATTCGCTATTTTAAAAATGATTCGCCCAAATTCTATAGGATAAAATTATTTTAACTTAAAAATTGCCAAAATTTTATAAAAACTATATAAAATACTTAGAAATTTGAATACTTTTACAAATATATCGCCAAACATTTATAGTTGACATATGAAGGATTAGTAAGATTCGCCAAAATTTCTACATTTTAAAATAAATTTCCATCCTTAAAATCATCCCTACTCCTATTCATTCTCTAACATACTCGACTTAGTCCTTAATATCAACAGATGGACATGCTCAACATAAGGCAAGCTTTGATGTTTACAAGTGTTAAGCACAATTCAATAATTGACCATTTCTCAATGCTCCCAATGTTAATGTTCCTTGGTTGAATAAGTTCCCCATTAATGATCTAGCCATTTATGAACTGAAGTAACTTACAAAGCATGAGGAGAATGACAATAAATAAAAACCTATTCAAAATTATTTGGAGAATGATAGATGAGGCCAACCCTTAATGATAGAAAGCCTTCTCTATATGTGAGCACTATTCTCATTATTGTTTTATATTATGTGTCGTATTGATAAACTATCCTAATACTTTGTGTGATTGTATTTTAGATATATAATTTAATATTATGATAGCAAATTCTTATTATTTGACTTTATATGATATATTTTGAATAGCTAATTTAAACACTTAATGATTGATCATAGACTTCAAAACATTATAATCTTATTTTTTATTATAAAATGTATATATTTATTTGTAAAAGAAAAATATTTTATTAAAAAATCCTTAAAATATCTTAATGTTCGATAAATTAAAAAAAAAAACTAAACATGAAATTCGTAATTTGTATTAAAAAACATTTACAAATGCCCTGTAAACATTAAACCCTAAACCTTTTCAACCTACCCTGGACCTCATCCTGAGGTCCATCGGATTCCACCTTATCCTTATTCCAACACTAGTGTGAGTACAAATCTCTAGTTAGTTCTAGAAGATTGACAAAGATATTTACATTGCTAAATTTATAAAGATCAACTTATTGCTATATGACATAAGAGTAGTCAAGGGGGATCCACTAACTAAAACCCTTTCTGATGTTGGCCTTTTAGCATTCAACAACAAGAGTGTGATTGAAAGGACCAAATACAATAAAAGATTATTGATAGCTTTGGCCACGTGGAGGTTGGAGTACAAACCATGCTTTACAGGAAGTGGGAAGGGGTGTTTTCAGTGAATAGAAATCTAAGCAATCCCATGTGTCTTGTCAATGAAGAAAGAAGTGGATTATGCAACACACATTGTAATCAAATAGGAAGTTAGGTGGCCATTCACGTGAATGTATTTAACATAAATCAAATCATGTGTCTTTTAGGTCCTCACCCACACGACAATTTTACATTGAGCATTTACTTCTTGTCTTTATTATCAAAATAAAATGCAACGCGTTTATGTAGGGATCACATATAAGATAGTATGACCTTCAAAAGGTAAACATTGTTGCCATGTTTAACTCTCTCTTAAGCCTGTGCTTATTCGAAAGAGACATAAAATGTTTGTTACATGTATTGACTACATATTTGATCGAAAAGCTTATAATTTTTTATTGATTTTTTCTTCTGTATTTATCAAAACTATTTCTTTAGCATGTGACTTGAAATGTTCAGAATGTTTCAAATCATTTAGATAGATTATTTTTCAAAATATATTATTATTATGATTGAATTTTTTTTATAGATATGATTTGATTTGAGAGTACATATTGGTGATGGTTAATAGTTACAAGAATGTAAACCATTTTTAATGATAATTTTTTTTTAAGGAAGTTTTTGTATGGAAATTTAATGGAAGTTTTTTCTATATTTGTGGATGGTATTCTTAATAAACTTATCTGTGTAAATTAATGTATTTCACTTAAGGGGATTCAAATCAAATAGCTACCGACATGAAACTAGCCAATTGCCCAACAATATCGGCGATAATAAATTGAGATAAACACTTGGGCTTGTTGCCAAACACTATTATGGAAGACCAATTGTTTCTGTAATCGAGTCTTTGCACTTTTATGTAAATATTGTAGCATATGTTTTGTTAATTCTCTTAATTCTTTTATTCCCATAATCATTTAGTGAGTATGGATCTGCTGCATAGTGTTTCTTGAAGCTATGGCATACATAATTTCTCGATCTCTTTATCCTTGTGGTTGTACTATCATTTGTTTCCCCCATTTTGATAATTAATAATAGAAACTCACCGTCATATCTATCTTAATTTTGAAAATGTAATATGTAATTAGAAAATATGAATATATTTTTACATGTTTATTGTTATTTTTATAACTCTACATTTTCTTGAATTTAAAATTCCCATCTTACATCTTAAGACCTTGGTACAATATTAGTAACAATAGATTGAGATAACCCTTTGGACTTGTCAATAAAGACTATATAATCAAGTATTTCCACATTTATATAAATATTGTAATAATAGAATGAGATAACCTCTTGGACTTGTCACCAAAGATTATATAATCAAGTCTTTGTACATTTATGTAAATATTGTAGTATATGTTTTGTTAGCTCTCTTAGAATTTTTTATTTTCATAATCATTTTGTAAACATTAATCTACTTCATAATGTTTCTAAGATATTTGACATACACAATTTCTCAATCTCTTTATCTTTGTGGTTTCCTATTTTAATAATTAACAAAAAAAAATCAATATTATATCTATTTATATAATATATAATTAAATAGCATAACTAATTTTTTAAATGTTTATTATTATTTTTATAACTCTAAATTTTATTGGATTTAAAATTGTCTTCTATATTCATATACCTTAAAATCTTGATAAGTATTATCCATAATAATTATATTATAAATTTATTAATATTATTTATAATTATATATTAATGATTAAATGTACATGATAAATAATGTCATATACATAAGTGATTTATAAAATACTTATATCATTCTTACTTCAATATTAACATTATTGAAAACGGTGTCCTACATAAGTTGTACTCTATAATGAAAATAGTAATTTGGCTCTGTATGAAGAAATGTTTTTTTAGCAATATCATTCTTATCTAAATATTAACATTATTTACCATTTTATAATATATAATTTAATATTATAGCACTTCTATTTAAGTTGTACTCTATAATGAAAATAGTAACTTGGCTCTATATGAAGAAATGTTTTTTTAGYAATATCATTCTTATCTAAATATTAACATTATTTACCATTTTATAATATATAATTTAATATTATAGCACTTCTATTTAAGTTGTACTCTATAATGAAAATAGTAATTTGGTTCTGTATGAAGAAATGTTTTTTTAGCAATATCGTTCTTATCTAAATATTAACATTATTTACCATTTTATAATATATAATTTAATATTATAGCACTTCTATTTTATATAAATTAGATTCTATAATAGAAATAACATTTTGTAATATATAATTTAATATTATAACACTTCTACTATAAGTTGCACTCAATAATAGAAATAGTAACTAGGTTATGATTAAACTATGTAACATTTTGTAATATATAATTTAATATTATAACACTTCTATCTTATATAAATTGTACTCAATAATAGAAATAGTAACTAGGTTATGATTAAACTATGAATTGCATAATTATTTACTATAAATTAGTATGTATGATTACATATAATAAATTATGTAACATTTTGTAATATATAATTTAATATTATAACATTTTTATCTTATATAAGTTGCACTCAATAATAAAAATAGTAACTAAGTTATAATTAAACTATGAATAATAATAGAAATAGTAACTCGGTTATGATTAAATTATGAATTAACTAAGTTATAATTAAACTATGAATAATAATAGAAATAGTAACTCGGTTATGATTAAATTATGAATTGCATAATTATTTACTATAAATTAAATTAGTGTGTATGATTACATATAATAGAGTCTTTGTACATTTGTGTAAATATTGTATCAACAAAATATGTTATATCTTTTATATCTATAATAGTTTAATAAACACAAATTTATTTCATAGTGTGTGATTTTTAGAGTTCACTTTTTTAATCTCTAAGTTGCACTCTATAATAAAAAAATAGTAACTAGGTTATGATTAAATTATGAATTGAATAATTATTTGCTATATAAATTAGTGTATATGATTATATATAATAGATTCTTTGTACATTTGTGTAAATATTATATTACATATTTTGTTAGTTCTTTTATATAAACACAAATTTATTTCATAGTGTGTGATTTTTAGAGATCACTTTCTTAATCTCTTCATGTAGTTGCATGTAGTTGTACTATTCCGTGTTGTGTTTTTTTTTTTTCATTTTAATAATTAATAAAAGAGAATCGATATCATATTTATCTTAATTGTAAATATGTAATATGTAAGTAGACAACATAACTAGATTTTTATATGTTTATTGTTATTTTTACAACTTTACATTTTCTTGATTTAAATTGTTTTTTACATCTTATATGTTAAAGTTTTGGTATAATATTAACAAGTTTTTTGCATATACAATTTCTTAATTTATTTTATCCTACTTTTTTTTGGATTTGAACATATGATTTCCAATAAAAAAACATATATTTTTAACTATTAGACCTACTAAAATTATCATATACATAATAATTAACCATAATATTATATCATAATATCATATACATAGCAATTATAAAATTTAAATCATTTATAAAATATCATTCACAATATATATTTTATTAAATAATTTATTAATTTAAAAACTATTTAAAAAAATATCATTATTACCAAAAATATTAACATGATTGGAAATTTTATAACATATAATTTAATATTATAACATTTTATGATGTTCTACAAAGTTTCACTCTATAATGAAAATAGTAACTAGGTTTATGAGAAAATAAAATCTTTTAATAATATCATTTTTATCTCAATTTAACATTATTGACAAATTTTTAACCTATAATTTAATATTATAACATATCTTATAGAAGTTGTATTCTATTAACTTGGTTATATGATTAAAATAATAAATAAATTACATAATTATTCACCACAAATTAGTGTGATTTTTTATAACAAATTTTTACACATTTGTATAAGAAAAAATAAAATCTTTTAATAATATCATTTTTATCTCAATTTAACATTATTGACAAATTTTTAACCTATAATTTAATATTATAACATATCTATTTTATTTTATAAAAATTGCATTCTATTAACTTAGTTATATGATTAAAGTAATAAATAAATTACATAATTATTCACCACATATTATAACAAATTTTATTATAATATATCTATTTTATTTTATAGAAGTTGCATTCTATTAATTTGATTATATGATTAAAGTAATAAATAAATTACATAATTATTCACCACAAATTAGTGTGATTGCCTCTAACAAATTTTTACACATTTGTGTAAGTATTGTAGTAAATTTTGGTTTCTTAGATTTTTTATTTCCACAATCATTTAATAAATATGACTATGTTTCATAGTGTTTTTAAAAGATTTGGCATACACCATTTTTTAATTTCTTCATTTTTATGATTGCAATATCATGTGTTTTCATATTTTAATAATTATTAAAAAAGAATTAATATCATATTTATGGGGGTAGTTCATTTGACAAGTGTCATGGTATGAAGTGTTATGTTCGATGAGGTTTTGAGTTCAATCCCCTCAACTTACTTGTGCCTGCGGGTGGCATACATATATAGTGCAAAAGTGGCATACATATGGCCATACATATATAGTGCAAAAGTGGCATACATATGGCATCTGTGGAGGTTATAGTGCGGAAGTGGCATACATATGGCATCTAGAGGTTATAGTGGTAGCGAAAGTGGCATACATATGGCATCTAGAGGTTATAGTGGTAGCGGTTGAAATCGACCCTGTGTCACGAGAGATAAATAAAATTTCATATTTATTTTAATGGTGAGTATGTAATATATATTTAGACAACATAACTAGATTTTTACATGTTTATTGTTATCTTTATAATTCTACATTTCTTGGATTTAAAATTGTCTTCTACATCTTACATCTTAGGAACCTAATACAACATTGACAACAACAAACTGAGATAACCTCTTAAGATTGTTGCGAAAAACTATTATGAAAGACCAACCATTTGTTTATTGTTATCTTTATAATTCTACATTTTTTGGATTTAAAATTGTCTTCCACATCTTACATCTTAAGAACCTAATACAACATTGACAACAATAAATCGAGATAACTTCTTAATATTGTTGCGAAAAACTATTATAGAAGAATAACCATTTATATAATTAAATCTTTTCACAATTATATAAATATTGTAGTATATGTTTTATTAAGTTTCTTAAATCTTTTATTATATAGTCATTTTGCAAACACAAATATACTTCTTAAATCTTTGGCATATACAATGTCTCAATCTCTTTATCCTTTTATATTATCATGTGTTTTCTCATTTTAATAATTAATAAAAAGAATCAATATAATATCTATCTATATAATATATAATTAATTAATGTAATTAAAGTTTATAATATATAATTAATTAATGTAATTAAAGTTTATAATATATAATTAATTAATGTAATTAAAGTTTTACACGTTTATTATTATTTTTATAATTTTATTCATACATCTTATAAATTTGATACAAATTATTATATTATTAAATTTATTATTTATAATTATATATTAATCTTATATATAGAATAAATATTATCATATACATAACAACTATACGATTTAAGTGATTTATAAAATATTATCACATTATATATTTTATTATTTTAAAATTTATTTAAAAAATAATAATATCATTCATTAAATATTGATATTATTGAAAATTTTATAACATATACTTTAATACTATAACACTTTATGGTGCCTAATAAAAGTTGCATTATATTTTAACAATATCATTCTTACCTATATATTAACATTATTATAATTTTATAACATATAATATTATAATATTATATATTTATCTTATAAAATTTACATTTTATAATAAAATAAAATTAATTATAATTAGTAACAAATGAATTACATAATTATTTACCATAAATTAGTGTGATTGTATATATTAACTCAATTTAAAGTTTGAAATTTGGATTATACAATTTTTTCAAATTCTATTTTCCCCCCAAAACAAAATCCTTATTATTTGTTAAAACAAATATATATATAAAGAAAAGGGTTAAGAAGGAGTTACAAAAGTGATTCTTCACCTTCCTTCTCTATTCACATACCTTTTCCTTCTCTATTCACATACCCTTTCATATGATAATTGTAAATTAAAATTATTACTACATATTACATTAACATTTGTTTACTTTATGAAGTTAAATTTGTCTCTAATACAATCATAAATAGGGTCTAGTATTTGAACATAATTTGTTAAGAATATTCTACCTATGTTAAGTTCTTCCATGAACTTGGCCATCTCAAAATGAGTAATATTTTGTACATGTAAAGATTCTTTCTTTTTCTCAATATATTATCATAGAAACTCCATAGGATCACTCAATGGAAAAGGTTAATCTATAATTCTAGTTCTATAACCTTAGTGATTCATCAATATGGATTTTAATACAAAATAAAATAAACTGTAAATAAAAAGATTTAACAACTTATTGTGTTTAATAGGGATTGTATTTTTTTTAATTTTACGATGAACCTAAATAATTCAATGCATTCACATAAATAAAGTAACATCCCTATAGAAATCCATTTTGGGGAAAAATCCAACTTCGAAATGCCTATCTTGTTCTAGTTATTATTAATGTTTTCTCAGTTACAAGGATCTCTAGGTTTTCACATAAGGAAATACAATTTATAGTGGCAATTTCTCTCACCATGAATCAATCGATCACCTCCTATCTAAGTCAATCTCTCTAACCTTTGGAATAAGTGCAAATTGACCACCAACCCAACCTATGGAATGCATTTTATTTCTTATGATATCTAGTTCAACCTGCAATCCAACCTGCATGTGCCTTCCAAAAGGGCTAAACCCTTCCTACAGAAGGTTATCAACCAACCATTTTCCTAAGAAGTGGTTATGGGATAGTTACAATATCGTGACCTCACTTCATATTCATAGGATAAGTTGAGATACTTAACATGGGAGAAGAAGGCTGCAATTTAAAGAACATAAACCAAATATGTAGAAATTGAACAGTTGGAAATAACATGCTATAAAGTAAATGTTCTTACCAGGAAAAAAAAATAAAAATTGGAATGGTTGCAAAGCAGATTTAAAATCATCTGTTAATGAAATGACACAAAGAAACTAACCCTATTGAAATGATATGCTTGAAAACGGCTACGGGAAACTAAGAATACTTGCATGGAATGGTACATAACAATAAACAATAATGAAACTAACTAAAGATAACTACAAAGAGGAAATATAATAGTAAAGGAAGGTCCCTTGTATGACCTTGAGCGGGCCTTACTTAAGGTCCGTTAAGGGAACCTAAATAAAACACTAAGAGTGAGAAATCTAAAAACACAAATTCTACATTAGGAGATCAAATCATACCACAAAATTGTACTTGAAAATTTTGAATACACTAGCTCGAAAGGGAGTTCTCAATGATAAGAATAAAAAGACTAGCTAAAATATAAATCCTAACTACTATTTAGACAAAAATGACTCATCGATTATCCCTTCAATAAATCCTTTATTGAAGGGCTCTTTTCTTTAGGAGCCATAGAATCAAGGATCCTTGTTTCAAGGGTCAAATCCTCTCCTAATTTGATCTTCCTCAATCAAAATAATTGAGTTGAGATATTTCTTGATTAGGTGTCTTGAGCTATTAAAGACGTGTCATGCTTTGGAGGTTGAAGAGGGAATATAATCCCCCTTTTGTCTCAAGTGTAGGCTTATAAAGGCTCCCCTTAGAATTTGACTTTCATGAGAAATTGATCAATATACCTTTATAAATGCATAAGTTTATAAAAAACACAAATATACTAAGATAACCACAAAATTCAATCATTCAATCATCTCATAATAGTCAACATACACAAATCCAAAGATATTTATATTAATCATATTCAAAATATGTCCTTAAGTTTACAACAAAGGGTCATATAATCCACAAAATGGGTCTCAAATTCATACAATTAGGAGCTCCATCATCAAGGAATGATTGTTGGTGCGAAGTTGATCAGACCAGGGTCTTTCTTAGATTACCAACAAAAGGCACCAAGTAGTCTAGAGCGCTGACATTTTCATCTTCTTCAGAGAGAAGAAGTCTCACCCAAAGCGCAACCAAGACAAGAAGATATGGAAGGGCAAGGAGAATACTTAGGAAAATTTCTAGAATATTCAAGATTCACCATAGTCTTGCGAAAGACGAACTAATCAAAGTGCATATCTGAACTCATTCATAACTAGTAATAAAGACAATGAGGTTGACACATCATTTGAAAACAGTTATAACATATTTATCTTATCGGACATGAAGAATTAAAGCAAAGAGACAAGTGATAACCATAGACAGAGAATTACACATAATATTTTGAAATTTCAGGTCCTTCCATATATTATCATCAAAAGAGATTCTCAACTGCAATTTAATAGATACAAGTCATTACTTTGTTACAAGATTTTCTGGCTCCAGACTCGTTCCTCAGAGCTATATCTACCCTTTTCCAAAAATGGATACGAATTACAATCACAAAACCTACATGGAGTAAATGATAATATTGTCTACACCAGTCTAACTCGACTGTACCATCTACACCATCCAACCCTTTACAATCATATACATATCGTATATATAGGCTGATTGGGATTTTCTTGCTTGAGATTTCACATGATTTATTGTTCTTGTTTTGTTATAACTTCTTTCTCCTTATTGGTGTTGTGTTGTCCCTCTTTCAAACGGTTTTATGTTTCCTTTCTTGCCCCAATGTCCAACTCCTTTGTGGCTTGTGCAAACTTGTGCTTGACCAAAATTGGGACTATAGTCTTCCTTGCGTAAATTCTAACCAAAAAACGAAGGGCCCAACAGGCTCCAACCACAATCCTTGACTCGCCCTCGAGTCAAGTCCTTGGCTCTTTTGTGGCTTCTGGGTGATGGGGGTTGTTCAGTAACGATGGTGGTGGATGGAATGGTGTCAGGTTCAAGGTCATCCTAGATGTCAATGATTTGGGTTGCTCGAGTCACTACTCGAGTATGAGGAATGGTTGATGATATCGGTTGAGGGTTCAAAATATTTACAGGGGATAGCCTTGTCCTAGATTTCTTGACTAATGGGTCTCCAATGAAGGTAGTGTTTAGGATTTCATTGACATCTTTACCTGTCAGCATGGCTTTCTCTGGAAGTTGCGGGAACATGGGCAATGTTCTCTTCTTTCATTCCAGTGGTTGTGTCTCTTCCTCCTCCTCTGAGTCTGTCTGCATTGGAGCCTCTTTCTTCTTTTCCTCTAAGCTTGATCGTGGTCCTACCCCTGATTCCTATCCCTTTTTCTTCAAAATATACACCGATAGAAGGTAGTGCATCCACGACTTACGCGGGTTGTGTTTCACTCATGTCCATGACATAACCTCCTTGTCAAAGGCCTCTTCGTCTAGGTAGAATGAAAACATCCGAGAGTGGAAGTCTTCTCTCTTGGAATGCCTTGGCCAGACAAATGTGTGGTGGCGGTTCATGCTAAATGTGATGTTTCTCATGTTCAGGTTGAGAAATTCCTGAGGAATTCACAACCTCTGAGTTGCATCAAGAAACCAGTTATACAATTTCGAAAATGCTGCATTGTTGAATGCAGTGTTCTCCGAGTCCGACCATGAGTGCCAAGGCTCGAACATATTTTCGAGTCATCCTTTGTATGCTGGAGATAGAGGTCTTTATGCAGGTGGCATCCACTTCAACATGGCGAATGCAACTAACAGGTATCCGTAGGTGAAGGTGTCGCCCTTTTCCTACGCTTCCTCGCATGTGACCAAGAGTTCTTCCAGTAAGTAGTTGCACCAGTTGAATATTGCTCTGTTGGCACAAAAATCTACTATCGACAATGAATCCAACATGCAATCACCCTTGTAATAGGACCACATCACCTTAATAGTGATCACATAGCACATTGTTTTGACTATCTCAGGTAGAATGTGGGCAATATTGGTTGTGCTCCCCCCTCTCTGAGTATGAAATCGTTCATACAAGCTGGGCTCTCCCTTTTTCTTCCCATGCTTATGGGGACCTTGAAATCCTTTGGATACATCCTCAACTTTGATGGAGAGGCCCATGAGTTGATGGATATCCTCCACATGAATTGGGTATTTTCTATCCAACCATAAGCTCCTGTCATGTACCCCGTCGATGAAGAACTTGGTACATCTCGTAACCTCGCCCGAAGTGCCAAACACTGGTAAATATCTGAGATTCATAATGGTGGAGTTTAAGAGGTTGATGAACTCCAACTTCATCATGAACTGCATCCCTCCCAACTCATCTGAAGCCACACTCCAGAATACATCAATGTTCAACTGCGAGAACAGGACTAGGTATGTTAGGTCGAGGTCAAGGAGTTTGACTTGCTTGATCTTCCCTTTGAGATCACCCATTATCTCAACCCAGGGATCACATGGCTCATCCAACACTACATATTTAGAAACTGCACTCTTGCTCCCTGTAGCTCTCAGCATAGTGATTATGTACTGTCAAAATAATTCGACAGGCTAACTCAGATTGGGAATCGTGATTGAGGATCGAGGGATTGCGCAGGCGTGAGAAAAATTCAGAATTATCAAGGAACTAAGTTCTCTCTGGGAAACAATACGTATTACACTGAGTTCACACAACCTTATACTCAGGCTTAGCTATAAAGTTCTGTAATAACTGCTAAGGCCATTCATCATTAACCCTATAGACACAACGTGGAGTTGAGTTGTCCGAGGGGACTGGTTAATGGGGTAAATATATCGGGTGATCTTGGCATTTACTGAGCAAGTTGGTTAGGGACGTGGCCGAATTTAGACCTTAACATTTGAACGGATGAGAATCCTGGTGCGAATATCGATGGCATCTTCGCATATCGCGGCTTTATGGTTTAACAAAGTTCAGACGGGTTACTGTGGCGGTCATAAAGGCTATGACTGGAATGGGTTCGTGTGGCACATGGACTAGGATTGCGTCCTAATTCACTCTCCCTCTGACCACAAAGGGGTCCCATTCACATTTAATGTTAGTCATTAATATATTTGTGGATATTATGATCCTACGCTGCTGAGTAAGTAGTTCTGCACCAGAACAACACTTAGACAGAAAAATGAAATACATGTCGCAGCGCAACAATGCACACTCCAACTTTGTTAACTGAATTCACAAAAATTGCAAAAAATTCAAATCTAGCTAGTATACATGCTCCTTTGGACTAGAGCAACAGTCTTTTAGCCCAGTTATGAGAAATATAGGGTTTCAGGTGAGCACCATTCACCCATCCTGGCCAAAGTATACCATCCAGTTGCATGAGTTTGACTGCTCCAGAAGGTCGGGTCTCTACAACTATAAATGGGCCCACCCAATGCATGTGCAACTTGCCTGGATATTTTTGGTATCGACTGTCATAAAGTAGGGCCTTATTGTTAGATTACTAAGAGGGGGGGGGGGTGAATCAGTAATAGATCAATATAATCCTTTTTAACCATATAATCCAAGTTTTATATCGATGTAGCATTATCATCCAATAACTGTAGAGTAAATATGCAATGACCAAATGAACAATCATACACAGTACACCAGTGTTTTACATGGAACTTCCTTTGTTTTCTAGCTGCAACTGGAAGGAGGCTCCAATCCCCTAGTTTATCAGGCTACAACCTGAGGGAAGCTTCAACTCCCCAATCCTCTGGCTACAACCAGAAGGAGGCTACAACCCCCTAATTTCTCTAGCTATAATCGGAAGGTGGATACAACCACCTATCCTTGCCCCATCCAACCTCCTTGAAGTAGAAGTAGAATGATGAAACCACTGTCACACTATCACTGTGAGATATACCACTATACAAATGTATCAACCTGTACCACTGACCTGCATCCAACCTGTACAACTTCCTTGTAATCAATTTGTACAAGAACTGAACATGTATCAACAAAAACACATCAGGGATGTGACCTGTAGTGTTGCAGCACACATATGTACGCACCCTATCTATTATGCATCCCACATATGTACGCAACCAAACTATTATGCAACCTACGTATGCCTTCTGAAAACTAGGGTTTTCTTTCTTCTAAAAACTTTTGAACCTGTGTAACTTCTTTCACATAGCTCTGTAACCTGTCACTGTATCCATACTATAATTGTACCATGTGCATGCATCCTCATACATAACCTTTAACCAAAGCATACATCTCTCTCTCTAGTCACGTGCCATATAGGTGTGTGTAATCATGAACAAGTGTAATAACCCTCACATGATCTAGTCATCAAACCATTTATGATATTCAAGCTCTCAATACATCAACCACTTCACAAATACAAGCTCTCAACCATGTACCTCAAACCCTTAGCCATATGCCAAAAAATAGAAGATGTGCCTCAACAAGAAGTATCAATGATAAATATACCAACACTGTATTTCTGTAGATCTGACTTATGCAGAAGATCCCATGCAACCACTAGTCTCTCTAGGGAGAATCCTCAAATCTCCATAACCATTTCTCATGCATACATCAAAATCCAACTATTCATAGAAATAAGACATACCTTTTGAACCAATGGATAGATCTGATGTATCTGAGCACTATAGACCTTCCTGGGAGATTGATCTCAGAATCTAGAATCTCTGCATCTTCATCTTCTCAAGTTTCCACGGCTTTACCAACATGTACGCACCCTAATACACTACCATCCCTTGTACGTACACACCCTAATACACTGTCATCCCGCATATATCTTAGTATGTACACACCCTAATACACTTTCATCCCACGTACACCTCAAAAAATAAGGTTTTGTTTTTGTATTCTTGATCAGAATCTGGACCAGGGATCAAAATTTAGCCCAAAAATAAAAGTGNAGATCCCATGCAACCACTAGTCTCTCTAGGGAGAATCCTCAAATCTCCATAACCATTTCTCATGCATACATCAAAATCCAACTATTCATAGAAATAAGACATACCTTTTGAACCAATGGATAGATCTGATGTATCTGAGCACTATAGACCTTCCTGGGAGATTGATCTCAGAATCTAGAATCTCTGCATCTTCATCTTCTCAAGTTTCCACGGCTTTACCAACATGTACGCACCCTAATACACTACCATCCCTTGTACGTACACACCCTAATACACTGTCATCCCGCATATATCTTAGTATGTACACACCCTAATACACTTTCATCCCACGTACACCTCAAAAAATAAGGTTTTGTTTTTGTATTCTTGATCAGAATCTGGACCAGGGATCAAAATTTAGCCCAAAAATAAAAGTGCTCAGGATCACTTCAAAATGAACAAGAGCATAGGCCTCGTCGCCAAGAACCCAATGCACTTTGAACGAGGTCAAACGAACATCGGATGAGTGAGATATCACATTCTGTTCGATTTGCCAAACAAAAAAAAATGTGTTCACTGTACAATCCGTACATGTTGATGTGGTAGGGTACGGCCTCACACGTGGCAGGTGACGTTCCAGCTGATTTGGAAAGATAACATGGCAAGAGTGTTGACTTGGCAGACATATGGGCGAATGAGATTTTGACACATGGCATGTTGATGGACAAATTGTGTGGTGCCACATGGCCCAGACATGCGTTTCCACATGGCACTGTGTTAAAGGTTGGTATGTTTAAAATTTTATGAAGTCCATGGGGATCGAACCCTGGACCTCCCCATACAGTGGAGTGCCTTCGTAGAGTGTGGGATACAACTAGCCCACACAGATTTTCTTAACAACTATATGATTCACATTTTATTTAAAGTTGCATTATGTTGCAGTTCGACGCGGGGGTCTGGGCTGGGGTTTAGCCCCAGCCCTCGGTTGTATGCGCCGTATACATATGACCTATCCAAAAACCTTGTGCGGGTGTTTTTTAACGGTCCTCCAACCATGCGCCCGCCACTTGTCAAGCGCTCATGCAATCTTGCAATGAGGCCCTTAATTTAGCGTTGGGACGTGGCCATATGGCCCCCATGCGCCCAACACCTCCGCCTTTGGGGGCCCAAATTCCGCTAACGATGCAAAAATTTGGTGCATTTTGGAGGCATGCACGCATGTGCTGGGTTTAGGCATAGGAAACGCCCAGAAGCCAGGTTACTCACACAGGAGGTGTGAATTGGCAAACCAGAGACAACAAGCTTGAAGGAGGAAAATGGTAGGAGGCCTATCTTCTTCATGTTTTGGACAAATGAGGTGCCAAAAAATCCCAGCTAGGGGTTTTTGGATGTTCCGAATCCATTGGCACATTTTTCAAAGGAATTTGGAGACTTCATTTTCAGGTTTTTCTACTTTGAAGTTTTAGGGAGCTCCATGGAGCTTAGGGCCACCATTGAAGGAGGTCATGCTCAGATGAGCCCAAGTTCGTTTTCTGTGACTGAATAGTCATTTTTGACTAATTGTTATGCTCTGAACACATTGGGATAGTTTTTAGAGGCATTTGAGGACTTTTACAGGTGGTTTTTCCACAAGTAAGCTCAGGGAAGCTCAAGGCCACATGTAGAAGAGGTCATGCCCGGATGAGCCATGGTCCGTTTTTAGAGTTCTATTAGTCATTTTTGGGGTTTTTATTTATTTTGAACCCAATGGTATAGTTAGTAAATCCATTGGAGTTGAGAAGCATCTTGTAAAACAATATTTGAAAAACTAATCCCAGAGAGCCTAGTCCATTGATGGAGGCTCAAGGAGATGTAGCCCATTTGGGGGTGAACTCCTTTATCATGTTGTTCTTGTTGTGAGTGTTTGCTGGTTATTATTTGTTGCAAGTTATTTTTCTGTTGTATTTCTTTAAACAAAATATTTAACCTTTTAAAAACATCACACATAAACACATAAAAGAGGCATAAAATTGACACGTAATTTCTCTTGCACAACTAAGACATTGAGCAAGGTCCTAAAATTTATTTTAATGGAGTAGAGGGTGCTTGCATAGCAAAACAAGTCAGCCCCCTATTTTCAGATCAGGTGGTATCAAAGCATAGTTTTTCTCATATAATTTCCATTGATAGCTAGAGATTTAGCTGTTGTATTTATTGTGCAAGTTTTGTGTTGAATTTTGATATCTTGCAAGGATGGAGGAAGCTTCAAACAGTAAGAGTTCTCATACATCTTCATTAGCCAAGTTATTTGACAAAGATATGTTGAAGGCATTTCTAACCATGAGAGATGTGGTGCAAGAGATGTGGGAAGATAGAAAGGAGAGCATTGTCCTTCAAGAGAAGTTGATGGCCATGGAGGAGAAGCACCAGCTTCTTGAAAAGTTGCATGAGATGGAGACTTAACTCCATGAGGCAAAGGAAACCCTTACCAAGTACATGCATGAACATGAGGTATGTAATGTTGGTTTTTCTTCAAATTCCTCTTAAGATGAATGCTTTGGTGTTTTGAAAATCACACTAGAGGAATAGGGTCCAAGTTATTGTTAAAAATGGGCTATGAAGGTAGAGGGTTAGGCAAGCATGCACAAGGCATTGTTGAGCCTATTGTTATTGAGGAGAGGCCCAAGTATAGGGGTCTTGGATATGAACAAAAAGATGGAGCATATTCCAAAGTTGAGGAGACAAGGGAAACAGTTCCAAGAACAAGTTTTGTTGCAAGTTCAATCCCTCAAGGATGCATAGTGTGTGTTCAAGATGAATGCACATGTGTGAAACAAGAGAGTTGTGACAGCCATGCGGACAAGAAAAATGTTGTTGGTATTCAAAAGAGGGCTAGTAACTCTTCAAATTCACCTCCTCAAGAAGGCGATAAAGGTGAATGTTCAAGAACTTTTGTTGCAAGTTCAATCCCTCAAGCATGCAAAGTGTGTGTTCAAGATGAATGCAAATGTGTGAAACACGAGAGTTGTGACAGCCATGAGGACAATAACACTTTTGTTGGCCTTCAAAAGAGAGTTGGTAACTCTTCAAATTCACCTCCTCAAGAATGCGATAAAGGTGAATGTTCAAGGTATATTTCTGCCTATAATTCAATTGCTTTTGATTATGTTAAGCATGGTAAATTTTCATGTAAAAATGGGAGAAAAGTTCCATGTACATATTGCGGTTTAGATAACCATCATGTTTCAAGATGTTGGAAAAGATTGACCACATTCAAGAAACTTTCCAAGCAAAGGAAATTTGAAAATAAGATGCAAAAGATTTTCACTCATTGCCAGAAGAGGGGTCATATCATTGACCAATGTTGGACATTGCATCCAACCACTCATCCACAACACGAGAAGTAGATGGATCGATGTGAGTCAAGATGATTCACAAGAAGATGATGTTCAGCAGAAAAAGTCACCATTGAATTGGCTTGGTAAGAACTGGTTAGATTTCTTGAGCAAGTAAGGCTTGAATTTTTCTGTTGTAGATGCACATTTCCGCCTTATGTATTCATTTCTGTTCAAAGCATGACAATTTGTAGCAGCTTATCATAACTTGTAAGATGCAAGTTTGCATGTGAATGCATTCTTTTGAAGGCATTCTTTTTGTTGCACAACTTCGCTAGGAGGATGCAAAAGAGGGGTATGATACTCACTTATTGCAGCCATTTAGTTTTTCATTTCCAGCTCTTATGTACCCACATGTTTTTGGGTTTATGTACTTATGTTTGTACTTGAAGGAGAGTTGAAGAGCTATGAACATGCATGTGATTTTGTATGTGTAAACAATGAACTTGATGATAGTTTCACTATGAGTGACTCATTAATGTAACATGGTTGTGTATCATGAATGTCAAATTGTCATTGGGGACGTCGATATGTTTCAAATGAGTCTTGACTTGTGTCGATGTTGTCTTGACGACTATGTTGTGTCGATCATGTTTTTCGACTTATGTTTAGTCGATGGTGTTTGTCGGCTTGTAAGTCAATATTGAGTACACCAAGATGCAGGAAAACACCATGTACTTTGATGAAGTATAGGATGTGACCGTTATTGCTTGAAGAGAAAAAGACTTTGTTGGCATCATTTTCAGTCTTTTATTGAATTTGTTTTCAAGTTTGATGGTTTTCTTGGTTTGTGACAAGATGTCGCAAAAAAGTTTTTTTTTGCAACCATTGTAGAGCGGATTGTGTTGACGCCAAAGAGTTCACAAGAGGGATTTTATTCTCAGTGGGAAGGTTGTTAGTCTTCCAAGCAAAAAGAGAACAGTGGGTCAGCAACAACCAAAAAACAGTGGTTGAGGGACATAGCCAGTTGTAGTGCAAGGCATGTCAAGGTACCCAGGTGATTGCCAAAAAGACTTTTCAAGTAGAATTAGTTGATAGAACTTGTAAGAAGAAGAGTATTGAAGCTCAGGTAGATAATCATCATCTTTTGTCAGTCCAAAATCCTTTCAGTGGGAAGGTGTGATCAGAATCTGGACCAGGGGTTAAAATTTAGCCCAAAAATCAAAGTGCTCGGAAGTGCTTCAAAATGAACAGGAGCATAGGCCTCATTTCCATGAACCCAACGCACTTCTAACGGGGTCAAACAGACATCGGATGAGTGAGATATCACGTTCTGTTTGATTTGCCAAACATACAAAAAAATTGTTGACTGTATAGTTCGTACATGTTGACGTGGCAGGGTACGACCTCACACGTTGTAGGTGGCATGTCAGCTGATTTGGCAAGATGACGTGGAAAGCATGTTGAGTTGGAAGACATATGGGTGAACGAGATTTTTACACGTGGCATGTTGATGAACAAATTGTGTGGTGCCACGTGGCCCAGACATGGGCTGCCATGTGGCATTGTGTTAAAGGTTGGTATGTTTAAAATTTTATGAATTCCATGGGGATCGAACCCCGGACCTCCCCATATGGTGGAGTGCCTTCGCAGAGTGTGGGCTACCACTATCCCACACGTATTTTCTTAACAACTATATGATTCACATTTTATTTAAAGTCGCATTATGTTGCAGTTCGATGCGGGGGTCTGGGTTGGAGTTTAGCCCCAGCCCTCGGTTGTATGCGTCGTATACATATGACCTAGCCACAAACCTTGTGTGGGAGGTTTTTAACAGTCCTCCAACCATGCACCTGCCACTTTTCAAGAACTCATGCAATCTTGCAACGAGACCCCTAATTTAGTGTTGGGACGAGGCCATATGGCCCCCATGCGCCCAACACCTCTGCCTTTGTGGGCCCAAATTCTGCTAACGATGCTACAATTTGGCACATTTTATGGGCATGCACGCATGTTCTGGGTTTAGTGTTGTGGGGTATTCTACCCTACGGACTAATAAGCTAGGGCTCTAAACTTATACGCAGAAAATGACCCTTAAGATTTAACTTTTAACCTTCTACCCAAAATCTCAACCCCTTTTCGAGCAAACAATGGAAGAATCGACT
>SNQJ01S0035838.1:0-19089 GCA_010110895.2 Picea sitchensis | reverse complement strand
GGCGCGGGTTGCTTGTTTTGAGTGGTTTTTTGAGGAATTACTCAGCATGGCTTTGGCTAGGAAGAGGCATGAGTTGGCCTGATGCCAGGTAAACCTGTATGGTGCATTTTAGGGTTATAACATTTAGGCACGGGAAACGCCCAGAAGCCAGGTTACTCACACAGGAGGTGCGAATTGGCAAACCAAAGACAACAAGCTTGAAGGAGGAAAATGGCAGGAGGCCTATCTTCTTCATTTTTTGGCCAAATGAGGTGTTGAAAAATCCCAGCTAGGGGTTTTTGGATGTTCTGAATCCATTGGCATAGTTTTCAAAGGCATTTGGAGAATTTGTTTTTAGTTTTTGCTACTTTTAAGTTTTAGGGCGTTCTAGGGAGCTTAGGGCCGCCATTGAAGGAGACCATGCTCAGATGAGCCCAAGTCTATTTTCTGTGACATAATAGTCATTTTTGACTAATTATTATGCTTTGAACACATTTGGATAGTTTTCAAAGGCATTTGAGGACTTTTATAGGTGGTTTTTCCACAAGGAAGCTCAGGGAAGCTCAAGGCGACATGTAGAAGAGGTCATGCCCGGATGATGCATGGTCAGTTTTTAGAGTTCTATTAGTCATTTTTGGGGGTTTTATGTATTCTGAACCTAATGGTATAGTCAGTAAATCCATTGGATTTGAGAAGCAACTTGTAAAAGAATCTTTGACAAACTAATTCCAGAGAGCCTAGTCCATTGATGGAGGCTCAAGGTGATGTAGCCCAGTTGGGGGTGAAATCCTTTATCATGTTGTTCTTGTTGTGAGTGTTTGCTAGTTATTATTTGCTGCAAGTTATTTTTTCTGTTGTATTTCTTTAAACAACATATTTAACCTTTTAAAAACCTCACACATAAACACATAAAAGAGTCATAAAATTGACACATAATTTCTCTTGCACAACTAAGACATTGAGCAAGGTCCTGAAGCTTATTTTAATGGAGTAGAGGGTGCTTGCATAACAAAACAAGCCAACCCCCTATTTTCAAATCAATTCTCTATAATTCTGAGAATTGCACCATCAACCCTTCGTACTACCTCAAACTTTCGCAACTACAAATGTATCAATGAGTACTTGCAATAAGCCTCACACAAGAAAAGATATTCAATGTGTTCAAGTGTGATTAAATGAGAGAGCCTTGCTGATGCAGGAGCATCACCAATCAAGCGACCCAGCACGAGAGCAGGGGACATCTGGAGAAGCCAACGGATTTCTTTTTGAATTTCACTTTGGAATGGTTGCGCCAAACATTAATGTAGAGAGTTAATGAAGCACACTTTGTATATTGTAAATGGACCTTGAGCGGATAAGCTCTCGTCCTTAGGTAGATGAGGCATTTAATATAGTTAATGAAAAGTAGATAGAAAATTTAACTCTAGATTTGATAGTTTAGAGATCGAGAGGGAAACGAGATATAGACACCCTCCTTTGTACATTGTAACATAATTCATAGGAGCAAGGAGAGAAGAGCAACAGAGGAATTGTATGCAGAACCACCATGTATAGATATTGAATTAATAGAAAAGCTTTGATTCAATTCCATGGTTGTCTTATTCTTTGTGTATTGCTGATATTATGCTCATAGATGTTTGCTTTCTGTCATGCATTTGCTTTTATATGATGTGTATGGGATTTCATAGTTGAATTGAAATATGAGAGGAAAAGTGAATGAGTTTCAATTGTTTCTCTAAGTGAGCCAGAGGATTCCTGCAAGGAGTGTAGTTGAATTTGTCCGAAAGGAGTGCATGACTGCAGGGTTTACTTAGAGATAGCTTTTTTTCTCATCTCTCGAAGAGTGAAGATTTGGCACTGGGGCCGTGCAAGGCGTGTGCAGGATGGACGAAGACTCAGGGTTGTGATTCTAAGTGAAAGGGATTGAAAGATTGTTGTTGCAAGAGTGCGCAGGATCGAAAGCTTCATCACTTAGTCGTGTTTGAAGATTTTCCGCAAGGAGTGCATGCAAGAACTTCTTCCTGAGGGAATTGAAGTCGAAAAATCTCAGGAGGAGTAGGCCTTCAAAATTTGTCGAAGGATTTCACAAAGAGACTGCACATCAAGGTGTTCGAGCAAGTGCTGAAATTTTGTGTGCAGGGTGACAAGTTCCGTGGAGGAGAACCCCATCATTCTGGGGATTTTGTCGGAAAGAACAGACAATCAGCATCAAGAGAGGAGAAGTCACGAGAATCCGAGGGTCGTTGGATCTTGCGGAGGCTACAGTGCAGGAGTGGAAGAAGGTTTGAAGCTTAGAGGAGCAGAAGCTTCGAGCAGAATCACGAGGAGTGTGAGTTCTACTCGAGGATCGACATATCGGGCCATCATGAGAAAAGGGCGGAAGGTTTGGAAATGGAAGACGCTATATAGCGAGACGCGAAGTCCCGACGATTGTGTGGATAATGTGGGCCACAACAGGGTGACGTGGCAGGTGACGCGGGATATCGGCATTCGGCATCTCGGGCATCGGAAGCCGACAGGAAGGTTGATTGACCTCGCGAGTGGCGAAGTTGCGAGGGAGCGAGGGTCGCCAGTTTGGCGTTTCGGCACATCGCGTATTGGAGGCTGAAACCTTAAGTGTCGGGGGGTCGCGAGTCGCGAAGTGGCGATAGGGCCGAATTTCTGATAGCGGTGAAAGAAGGTCAGCGTTGATTGGTATCTCAGGTCTCCGAGGTGCGAGAACCCAGGGATAGACCGTGAGCTCGCGAAGCTGCGAGTTTCGATTTTCCCGATAAGTGAGCAAAGGGAAAGTCACACAAAGGAACTGTGGGTGCAGATCTTCCGATAGGAAGATAGAAGAGATTTTGGTGTTCTTCGGGCCGAGGGAAAGAAGGTCCTAGTGAGAGCGATCGTTCTCCGAGGAGTGGGGAAGGTTGCATCAAGTGGTATAAGAGTGGGAGTGACTCTTTTTTTTCTGTAACAGAGAGGGAAATACACCATGCTGCCCAGAAGAGAAAGACAGTCACCTGATCCCGAAGATAGGGAGGTGCGGAGAAGAGGCAGGCCGGCAGGAAATCCAGAAATGGAGCGGCAGATGAGAGATCTCTGAGCGAGATTGGAAGAGATGGAGACAGCGTAGAGACGCGGAGTTAGTGCAGGGGATCTTAGTGATTCCAAAGTAGAAGAGGAAGCTGGACATGCAGAAGAAGTTGCAGCAGAGGATGCATCAACCGAGCGGTTGATCAAAGCTATTTCCAGGATGAGTTCCAAAACCAAAAGGGATATTCCAGTCTACGAGGGGAGTCTGGATGCAAAAGAGTTGCTGGATTGGATCCGAGCTCTTGACACCTACTTCGATTATGAGGATATCGAAGAGGATAAGAAAGTCAATCATGCATTTACGTGCTTGAAGGGACATGCAACATTATGGTGGGATGAGCTACAAGCTGACAGACACTACAAGGGAAAGCAGAAGATCAAAGGCTGGGATCGAATGATCGCGAACATGAAAGTGAAGTTCATCCCGAGAGATTATCAAATCACACTGTTCAGGCGAATGCAGAACCTGAGACAAAATTTGATGACGGTGAAAGAGTATACCGAGGAATTCTATCGACTGAATATCCGAGCAGGTCATCGGGAGAGCGATGATGAGAAGGTTGCCAGATATCTGAATGGTCTGAGATATGACATTCAGGATGAATTGAGTATGGTAACCATCCAAACTGTTGAGGATGCTTATCAGATGGCTCTGAAGGCAAGGGAGAAGCTGAGCCATAAACAAGGTCAGCGAGGGTGAGGCAGAAGTCATCCCAGAGGAAAGGCAGTTGCTTAGGAGAAATATCAGAAGCCCAAGGAGGAATGGAAGAAACCTCAGGGTAAGGTTGAGAGAGGTGGAACCTCACAACAAAGGCAGCCATATGTTGACCTGAGAGGACAACAGATTGATCAGCGAGGAGATTATGCTGATGCAAACACACTTCCTTGTACTAGAGGTCGAGGTAGAGGAAGAGGTGGAGTAATCACGTGTTTTACATGTGGAAAGAATGGACATAAGTCGTTTGAGTGTCCAGAGAAAAAGAAGGACGGAGGAGAAGCTCACATCACTGAGGTGCAGAGGTGTGATGATGAGGATGAAGACACCGGAAGTGGGAAGTCACTGACGGTACACAAGGTCCTTTTGACACCTGAGAAGAAGGTGGAGGACACAACTCAGAGGACTAGACTTTTCATAACCACATGAAAAACCAAGGGCTGGAAGTGCAAGGTTATCGTGGACAGTGGAAGCACCGACAATCTCGTTTCGACCGAGATGGTGGAGAAATTAGAGCTGGACACAACTAATCACCCGAGTCCATATAAAGTATCATGGCTACAGAAGGGACATCAGGTGAGTGTCACTAAACAATGTTTAGTTGAATTCAAAATTGGGGGATATAATGATAAAATCTTATGTGATGTTATTCCCATGGATGTATGTCATTTATTGCTGGGTAGACCATGGAAATATGACAGAAATGTGGTTCATGATGGAAGAATGAACACATATACCCTGGAGAAGGATGGGAAGACACACAGATTGCTTCCGATAAAGGATAAGGAAGTGAAGCCGGAAGTAAGCAACACGATACTTCTCATGAGTGGGAAGGAGCTTCTCACAGAGATGGAGAAGAAAAAAGATCCACAATTCTTTGTGGTCAGGAAACTGAGAATTGTTCTGACTAGCACAAGAGTGGATGATATACTAGATGAGATTCAGGAACTGCTGGAGGAGTTTTCTGACATCATCGTGGACGAATTACCTCATTCGTTTCCACCGATGAGGAGTGTGAGTCACCACATAGACCTCATACCAGGATCCAGTTTGCTGAATAAAGCCGCGTACAGGTTGACGCCATAGGAGAATGAGGAGGTTAAGAGGCAGGTACAGGAACTGTTGGATAAAGGACTAGTCAGGGAGAGCTTGAGTCCGTGTGCTGTTCCGACAGTACTAAGTCTGAAGAAAGACGGAGGCTGGAGAATGTGCACTGACTCAAGAGCGATCAACAAAATCACCATCAGGTATAGATTTCCACTGCCGAGAATGGATGATCTGATGGATTGCCTGAGTGGGGAAAATTATTTTTCGAAGATTGATCTGAAGAGCGTCTATCATCAGATTTGCATGAGAGAAGGCGATGAATGGAATACAACATTCAAGACAAACGAAGGTTTGTACGAATGGCTGGTCATGCCGTTTGGTTTGACAAACGCACCAAGCACATTCATGAGGCTGATGAATGAAGTCCTGAGGGAATTCATCGGGAAATTTGTCGTCGTGTATCTGGATGATATACTGATTTTCAGTAAGACCAAGGCTGAACATTTGAAGCACTTGGCTATAGTGATGAGGAAGCTACAGCAGGAAAAGTTGTTGATCAATATGAAGAAGTCCTCGTTTATGAAGACAGAGCTCATTTATTTGGGTTTTGTGATTTCGGCGAATGAATTGAAAATGGATCCGAGTAAAGTGGAAGTGATCAAGAATTGGCCATCACCGAGAAATGTTTTCGAGGTGAGAAGTTTCCATGGTTTGGCTAGTTTCTACCGAAAAATCATCAGGAATTTCAGTGGAATTAGTGCAGCAATGATGGA
Organism: Picea sitchensis; assembly: GCA_010110895.2. Classification (NCBI taxonomy): domain Eukaryota; kingdom Viridiplantae; phylum Streptophyta; class Pinopsida; order Pinales; family Pinaceae; genus Picea; species Picea sitchensis. The sequence continues at coordinate 13,497 of SNQJ01S0035838.1, read as the reverse complement.
CACGGTGAAGAAGCGGCATAAGACTTTTCATTGGACAGTCGAGACTGAGAAGAGCTTCAATTTGTTGAAGCGGAAGATCACAGAGAAACCAGTGTTGGTGTTTCCGAACTTCAAGAAGACATTTCAAGTGAAATGTGATGCAAGCGGATATGCCATAGGAGCGGTCTTGAGTCAAGAGGACATGCCAGTTGCATATTTCATTGAGAAGCTGGATGAAGCAAAGCTAAAATACTCCACATACGATAAAGAATTTTATGCTATCATACAGGCATTGAAGAAGTGGAGGCATTACTTGATACCCAAAGAATTTGTTCTATATAGTGATAATCATGCATTGCAGTTTGTGAGTCAGCAGGAGAAGCTGAATCAGAAACATGAAAAATGGGTAGAGTATATGCAGAATTTCACGTTTGTAATTAAACACATTTCAGGGACTGCTAACAAAGTGGCTGATGCTTTGAGCAGAAAGTGTTTATTGCTGCAGGAATTCAGAGTCAAGACATTGGGCTTTGAGAATCTCAAGGACATGTATGCAGGAGATGCAGATTTTGCAGAAGCATACGAGGTAGCTGAGAATCTAGTTCTCAGAGATCGGAGTCCTTGGATAGATTATATGATCCAGGAAGGATTGTTGTTCAGAGGCAATCAACTATGTATACCAAATTTCTCCATGAGGGAGAACTTGATGAAAGAAAAGCACAGTGGTGGATTGGCAGGACATTTTGGCCATGACAAAACATTCGCGAAGTTAAGCGAATCATATTTTTGGCCAGGCATGCGAGCGGATGTCAAGAGGTTTGTTGACAGGTGTCGAATTTGTCAGCATTCGAAGGGAAGAAAATAGAATGCAGGTTTTTATCAGCCATTGCCCATACCAGAGAGACAATGGGAGGCAATAAGCATGGATTTTGTATTGGGTTTGCCAAGGACGCAAAGAGGTGTTGATTCCATATTTGTGGTGGTGGACAGGTTTTCAAAGATGGCACATTTTATACCATGCCAGAAGACCAGCGATGTAACTCACATCGCAAACTTGTTCTTCAAGGAGATTGTTAGACTCCATGGATTGCCAAAAATCATTGTGTCGGACAGGGATACCAAATTCATCGGGCATTTTTGGAGGAGGCTATGGAAGAAGCTAAGAACTAACCTAGCGTTTAGTTCTGCTTATCATCCACAGACAAACAGATAGACAGAGGTGGTCAACAGGAGCTTGGGAGACTTTTTGAGAAGCCTGGTGACAGAGCACCATAGAAGCTGGGACAACATATTGCCACAGGCAGAGTTCGTGTACAATGATTAAGTGAATCGGAGTATAGGCAAGAGTCCATTTCAGATTGTGTATGGCACACAACCGAGAGGAGTTTCTGAATTGTGAGATTCAGAACAGACTGCGACTAGCAGCGCTAGTGCAGAGAAATTCACTGAGGTGATGCAGGAACTTCATAGTAAGGTGAAGTAGCGAATGATTGACTCAAATCAGGAGTATAAGCGCAGAGAAAATCAACATCGGAGACAACTTCAGTTCAAAGTTGGCGATCTTGTTCTGGCACATCTGAGGAAAGAAAGGTTCCCAAGGGGAACATATAATAAGATGAAAATGAAGAAAATCGGGCCATGCAGAGTCCTGAAGAAATTTGGAGAAAACGCTTATGAGATTGAGTTGTCGGATGGCATCGGGATATCTTCGATATTCAACGTTTCGAATTTATACCCATACAAGGCTGGAGAAGCAGAGACTGGAACTGAGGAACCAGTGGTCCAGTGGAAGAAGAAATTACCAGTTGCAGAGAATCCACAAATGGAGTGCATACTGGACAAGCGAGTGGGTAAGAAAACCAGGCGCAAGCAGTATTTTGAGTACCTGGTAAAGTGGAAAAATCACCCAGTAGAAGATGCTAGCTGGGAGAATGAAACAATGATACAAAATCATGGACAGACCGTGCAGGAGCTCATGGACAGGAGCCCATGAATATTTTAAAGCCGAGGAGTATGATGTAGGAGCATTTCTAATCAAGCGAGCCAACGCGAGAGCAGGGGACAACTGGACAAGCCAATGGATTTCTTTTTGAATTTCACTTTGGAATGGTTGCGCCAAACATTAATGTAGAGAGTTAATGAAGCGCACTTTGTATATTGTAAATGGACATTGAGCGGATAAGATCTCGTCCTTAGGTAGATGAGGCATTTAATATAGTTAATGAAAAGTAGATAGAACATTTAACTCTAGATTTGATAGTTTAGAGCTCGAGAGGGAAACGGGATATAGACACCCTCCTTTGTACATTGTAACATAATTCATAGGAGCAAGGAGAGAAGAGCAGCAGAGGAATTGTAGGCAGAACCGCCATGTATAGATATTGAATTAATAGAAAACCTTTGATTCAATTCCATGGTTGTGTTATTCTCTGTGTATTGCTGATATTATGCTCATAGATGTTTTCTTTCTGTCATGCATTTGCTTTTATATGTTGTGTATGGGATTTCATAGTTGAATTGAAGTCTGAGAGGAAAAGTGAATGAGTTTCAATTGTTTCTCTAAGTGAGCCAGAGGATTCCTGCAAGGAGTGTAGTTGAATTTGTCCGCAAGGAGTGCGTGACTGCAGGGTTTACTTAGAGATATCTTTTGTTCTCATCTCTCGAAGAGTGCAGATTTGGCATCGGGGCCGTGCAAGGCGTGCGTAGGCTGGACGAAGACTCAGGGTTGCGATTCTAAGTGAAAGGGATTGAAAGATTGCTGCTGCAAGAGTGCGCAGGATCGAAAGCTTCATCACTTAGTCGTGTTTGAAGATTTTCCACAAGGAGTGCGTGCAAGAAATTCTTCCTGAGGGAATTGAAGTCGGAAAAGCTCAGGAGGAGTAGGCCTTCGAAATTTTTCGAAGGATTTCACAAAGAGACCGCGCATCAAGGTGTTCAAGCAAGTGCTGAAATTTTGTGTGCAGGGTGACGAGTTCCGTGGAGGAGCACCCCGTCATTCCGGGGATTTCGTCGGAAATAACGGACAATCAGCATCAAGCGAGGAGAAGTCACGAGAATCTGAGGGTCGTTGGATCTTACGGAGGCTACAGTGCAGGAGCAGAAGAAGGTTCGAAGCTCATAGGAGCAGAAGCTTTGAGCAGAATCACGAGGAGCATGAGTTCTACTTGAGGATCGACATATCGGGCCATCGTGAGAAAAGGGTGGAAGGTTTGGCAATGGAAGTCGCGATATAGCGAGATGCGAAGTCCCGACGATTACGTGGATAATGTGGGCCACAACAGGGTGACGTGGCAGGTGATGGGGGATATCATCGTTCGACATCTCAGGCATCGGAAGCCGACGAGAAGGTTGATTGACCTCGCGAGTGGCGAAGTCGCGAGGGAGCGAGGGTCGCGAGTTCGGCGTTTCGATGCATCACGTATCGGAGGCTGAAACCTTAAGTGTCAGGGGGTCATGAGTCGCGAAGTGGATATAGGGCCAAATTTCCGATAGCGGTGAAAGAAGGTTAGCGTTGACTGGTATCTCGGGTCTCAGAGGTGCGAGAACTCAGGGATAGACCGTGAGCTCGCGAAGCTGCGAGTTCCGATTTTCCCGATAAGTGAGCAAAGGGAAAGTCATGCAAAGGAACTGTGGGTGCAGATCTTCCGATAGGAAGATAGAAGAGCTTTTGGTGTTCTTCGGGATGAGGGAAAGAAGGTCCTGGTGAGAGCGATCGTTCTCCGAGGAGTGGGGAAGGTTGCATCACTTTCCTCTTATTTATACTTTCATGTAACATTCCACTTTCCTTATTTTAGGGAGTTCTCCATTAACTTTATTATTTATATAATTTCTTTTGCAAACACTTTGACTTGTAGGGGCTTCTAGATGACTCATGAGGGTCCTCCAACTTCACATGGCCATAACTCTCTAACCGTGATGATTTATGTGACATTCCACATACCATCGGAAATGGAATGACAAGAACTATCCATATAGGATATTTTCACTGAAAAAATCACTGACCTTCATCTCATTATTCCATAATTAACCATGGGTTCTCTAACCATACTTCTAGGATAACTCAATCTGCAAAGCGTCTTCCCGTGAGGGATTTCACCATAAGGGGACCACTTTGAAGTTCATCCATTTGTATTTCTTATCAACCATGACAAGATAATAATGAGTCGTCTTTACATAAATCAAACTTTTAAATGATTCCATTAACCAAACCTTTGTGCTATTTAAATTTGCTACCTTACTTTCTTCAAGGGTTGACATCAATGGAAACCAACCTTAATCAACAATCTCCCCCTTTGGCATTAATGGAAACACTCTAATGCAATACTGAAATCATGTCATGCAATAATGAAGTCATATCACTTATGCTCCCCCTGGAACCATGCCTCTTTCCTCTCCATCTCTGTGACCATTTCTCCCCCTAGAGTCATGCCTATGTCCTTTGCATCTCTATGACCATTGTTCCCCCTGGAATCATTCCTCTATCCTCTGCATCTGATAAATATCTCCCCCTTTGTCATCAATGGAAAAGGTATCTTTCCATCCGGGGTTGTTCCCCTTAACTGAATTGTCCTCTTTATGGTACTTCCTCGTGTACATATAAGACATATAAGATATGAATTCAAAAGCATTCATTTTGGAGTAGAAATAACTCCGAGTCTCTGGCGAAGATACTCAAAGGCTTCCTGTGGAAGTGGTTTTGTAAATATATCTGCCACTTGTTATTTTGTGCCCACATACTCAACTCTGATGTTCTTTTCTGCAACCTGTTCTCGTAAAAAGTGATACTTGATTGGAATGTGCTTCGTCCTGGAGTGCATTTCTAGGTTCTTTGAGATACTGATGGCGCTTGTATTATCACAATAGATTGGAATGGATTCATCATACTCAACCTGTATATCTTTCATATTTTGTTTCATCCAAAGAACCTGTGTACAACATGTTGTTGTTGCAATATACTCTGCCTCGACTGTAGATAAAGATATTGATGATTGTTTCTTTCTTATCCATGATACTAAACACTCACCCAAGTATAATGTTGCTCCACTGGTGCTTCGTCGGTCATCAATACAACCTGCCCAATCTACATCTGTGTAGGAAATAAGTGATAGATCCTTTCCTTTTGGATACCATAATCCAAACTCTTATGTTCCTTTGAGGATATCTGAAATCCTCTTCACTGCTAATACATGTGATTCCTTTGGTGTTTCTTGAAATTGTGCCACATGTCCGACTGCATGCATTACATCTTGTCTGGATGCTATCACATGTAGTAGGCTACCAATAATTGACCTGTATTTCCTCTTATCTATAGACTTTGAATCATCATCTTTTCTCAACTTACAATTGGTTTGCATGGGAGTGATAATTGGTTTGCAATCTTCCATTCCGAACCTCTTTAGCATTTCTTTGATATACTTGGTTTGAGAGATAAAAATCACTTGGTTTCTTTGACATATCTGAAGTCCCAGAAAGAAGGATAGTTCTCCAAGTAATGAAATTTCAAATTCATTTTGCATATCCTTTGAAATTTTTTGTCTTAACCTGTCATCATCACTACCAAAAATAATATCATCAACAAAAAATTCAATTAATAAAATACTATCTTGACTTACCTTGATGTAAAGGTTGATGTCTACACTTCCTTTTTTCAACCCTGCCTACTATAGATATTTATCCAGTCTAGAGTACCATGCTCTAGGAGCCTGTTTTAGACCATATAAGGCCTTCTTTAATTTACACACATAATCTATGTCCTCTGAAAACTAAAATCCTTCTGGTTGTTCAATGTAGACTTCTTCTTCAAGTTTCCCATTCAGAAAAGTTGATTTTATGTCCATCTGATACACTTTAACATTTTTGGAGCATGCATAAGATAAAAGCAATCGAATTTCTTCCATTCTGGCAACTGAGGCAAATGTCTCTTCAAAGTCGATTCCTTAAACATGTGCATATTCTTTACATACCAATCTATATTTGTTCCTTGTAACCAGTCCATCTTCATTCAATTTATTCATGTATAACCACTTTATGTTGATCACATTCTTATCCTTTGGTCTTGGAACCAATTCCCAAGTGTTATTTTTCTCTATTTGATCCAATTCTTCATCCATGGCCTTATGCAAAAAAAATTGGTCCAATCATAGATGAGAGTGCTAGGTGCATTTATTCTGGTGAACAGATTCTTCTTCTAGTCTCAACTCTTGCGTCTTTGTTTCCGATAATCTGATCTGAATGATTTTTTTTTGTACTCATCTACTAGGTGTCTTTGGAGGCACTTTTTGAACTTTCTCTTCTTCTTCTATCGGATCCTCTTCATCTTCCCCTTATTTTTCATCTTTTGTTTCTTCTTTGTAAAGTTGTTCCATTGATTCATTTTCTTCTTCCTTTAATTCTTGTCTACCTATTTCATCAATTGTTACGTTGATGCTTTCCACAACTTTGTTTAATATTAGGTTGTAACACTTTTATTATTTCCTTGTACTTGAGTAACTAACAAGTACTCCTTTGTCCACATGATAGTCAAACTTTCCCATTTTGCCGTCTTCTCTTTTGATGTAGCATTTTCTTCCAAAAACTCTGAAGTGCATCACATTTTTTGGTCTTCCTTTCCATAGCTCGTAGGGAGTTTTGTTAGTGTTGTTTCTGAGCATTACTCTGTTTTGAATGTGAACTATTGTATGTAATGCCCGTTTCCAAAAAATATTTGTCAATTTGGAATCCATTAGCATTGTTCGAGCCATTTCTTGTATTGTTCTGTTCTTTCTTTCAACAACTCCATTTTGTTGAGGTGTCCTAGCAATGAACAATTGCCTTTTTATTCCATGTCTACTGCAGTAGTCCATAAATTCCTTTGAGGTGAAATCTCCTCCATTATCATATATTAAGCATTTGATCCATTTCATTTTCAACCATTTCCTTGTAGATATTGAAGTTTTCAAAAGCTTTTGACTTATTCTTGAGAAAGAAAAATGCAGTCATTCTTGTATAATCATTAACTAATAATAGAAAGTATTTCTCACCTTTTAAAACCTTTGTTGTAGTTGGTCCAACTAGATTAGTATGCACAATTTCTAGTGGTATTGTCGTTGAATATTCCTTTGATTTGAACCTGGTCTTTGTTTTCTTTCCTTGTTGACAATGCTTGCATAAAGTATTGGTTGGTTTCGTGATCTGGGGCATTTCTCCGACTGCTTCTCTTTTGCTAACTTTGACAAGGTTATAAAAATGTATGTGACCCATTCTTTTTTTCCATAGCCAACTTTCATATTCCTTTCCTAGAAAACACTTTTCATTTCCAATTTCACTTAACACATATATGTTGCTTGAAGTTATCACAACTGTAGCAATCAATTCTCTTGAACCTTCTTTTATTATCTCGCACTTTTGTGAATAAAAAGTAACTTTATGACCTTGGTCACAAATTTGACTCACACTTAGAAGATTATGTTTCATATCTTGTATTAGTAAGCATTTTCTGCCTTTGTATTCTTGTTCCCAATTATGACTATTCCTTTTCCAATGATTTTAGTTGAATCATCATTTCTGAAGGAGACTAATCCATCTCTTTCCTTTATTAATGTAAGAAACCTGTCTCTATCACCTGTCATGTGTTTTGAAAAACCAGTGTCAACATACAAACCATGTTTCTTCTTCTTATCTTGTAGAGAAAGTGTGCATTCTTCATTGATGTATTGATTCTTCTTTCTTATCCATGTCCTTTTCTGAGGTTCCTGTCTGTGATTGTTGTTGTTCTGTTCTGGTTCTATGGGAGGGATTGTCATTCTGAAATCTTTGGCCATGTGTCCAAAGTTGTTACATTTGTAGCATTCGACTTCAATGCTCAATGATTCAAATCTTTTGTAACTTCTTCTTTGTGTTTCACTAGGCCTGCTTGGATAACCCTTTTGTGTATGACTTTCAAATTTGTTTATGTTCTTGTTGTTAGCTCTACAATTCACAGATTTACGTCCAAAATTATTACATGCATAAAATAAACCAAAAAATATAGTTTGATACCTCGTAGTCGAAGATGTTCTAAAAGGAGGTGCTCTTATGAGTCTTTCTTCTTCCTGAGACCTATCTGTTTCTGTCGGTCATTGATTCTGAAATCTAAATCTTTTCGGTGGAGCAGTGTCCCTGTAATTTTCCTTGTATACCTTCCTATCCCCTTTGATTGTTTCTACATAGATTTTTGGATATTTTTCTTGTTCTGGTTTTTTGGAGCTTGATACCTTTTCTGTCTAATTGTATCCAAGTCCGGACTTGTCATGATTAGGCCTTTGAATGCTGATAATTTCATTCAAAACGTTTTAGATGTTCTGCATATTTTTCTTTTGAAGATCCTTTCTTAATGTGACAATATCTACTTCCAAATTTTCAATGATTCTGTCTCCTCCTTCTATCTGCTCTTTGAGTGATTCTTCAATTATTTTTTCTTCTTCAATTTGAACCTTTAAATTTGTGATCATTTGTTCTAATTCCTGAGTGTCTTCTTTCTTGTCTAGTTCCGCTTGTAGCTTCTTGTTTTTCCTCTTTTCTCTTTTGATAACTTCTATGACACTCAACAATTCCTCTCGGTAGTCAACTTCTACCTCTTCAATTTATTCTTCGGCTTCTTCATATTCTTCTTTGGCTTCTTCATATTCTTCTTCGGAGTCTTATTTATCAGAGTCTTCTACTACCATGAATAGAACTCTTTCTGTCTCACTTTCGCTGACTTCATCTTCATCTGATGATGAGATGTCTTCTTTGGTGCATAAGCTTTTCTTGAAAACTTTCTTTGTGTTTCTTTTGCCTTTATATGTTTGTTTGATTTTTGAGTAACCTTCATCATTTCTCTTTTTCTTACGAGGACATTTGTTAGCAAAATGACTAATACCATCACAATTAAAACAAATTAAAGGAAGCTTACCTCTATACCCGTCGTCGGTTCCCTTGTTTAGTCTTTTGAAAAAGTTGGCCACTTCTTCATCATCTTTTGAGACGTCACTATTGCTGCTATGTTCTTTTTCTTGTTGCTTTCCCTTTTTATTTGATCTTTTGGTTGCTTCTTTTACATTTAGATTTTCCTATTCAGTTCTCATTTCATATGTTGTGAAGATTATTTTTAGTTCGTCCATTCTTATTGAGTTTAGATCTTCTCTTTCTTCTAGTGCTGATATATTAGGGTCAAATCTCATAGGAAGAGATCTTAGTACCTTTTGAACAATTACAGATTCTTGAATTTCTTCTCCCAATCCCATGATTGCATTTACTGTTTCATCGACTCATAAGAAGTAAGATGCAATATTCTCATCTTCCTTCATCTTTAGTTGTTCGAACTAACCTCTGTAAGTTTGAAGCTTTGCTTCTTTGACTTTTGAATCTCCTTCATAAATATTTCGAAGTTTGTCCCAAATATCTTTAGCGGATTTAAAATGTGCAACTTTGGTGAATACCATTTCACCAAGACCATTCAGAAGTGCATTTGTGGCTTTGGAATTATTCTAACCGAGTTTCATTGCTTTGTCATTTGTTGGCGGAACTGCTGGCACTGTCTATCCATCTACAATTGATTGCCAAATTTCAAATTTGTGTGACTGTATAGACGTCTTCATCCTTATGATCCAAAATGCATACTTCTATCCATCAAACTGTGGTATTCCATTTTTATACACGTTGTTTCTCTCCATGATCTACCTTTCAGTGGTTAAAATGATTTCTGAATGAACCCGCTCTGATACCAATTGTTGGATTACTGAGAAGGGGAGGGGTGAATCAGTAATAGAAAAATCTAATCCTTTTTAACCATATAATCCAAGTGTTATATCAATGTAGCATTATCATCCAATAAATGGAGAGTAAATAAGCAATGAACAAATGAAAAATCATACACATACACAATACACCAACGTTTTACGTGGAAGCCCAAAGTGGGAGAAAACCACATAATTATTTTTCTTATATGTCTTGAAGAATTACATTCATTGGAAGCACCAACTTCGTTTGATTTCCAGGTGCAATTGGAAGGAGGCTCCAACTGCCTAGTTTCTCAAGATACAACCCGAGGGAAGCTCCAACTCCCTAATTCTATGGCTACAACCAGAAGGAGGCTACAATCCCCTAAGTTCTTCGACTACAACTGGAAGGTGGCTACAACCACCTATCTTTGCCCCATCCAACTGTCCCGAAGTAGAAGTAGAATGATGAAACCACTGTCAGACTATCACTATGAGATATATCACTGTACAACTATATCAACCCGTACCACTGACCTGCATAGAACCTGTACAACTGCCTTGTAATCAATCTATACCAGAATTGAACATTTATCAACAAAAATACAATAGGTACACGACTTGTAGTGCTACAAAACGTGTATGTACATGCCCTATTTGTTATGCAACTCACGTATGTATGCGACCAAACTGTTATGCAACCTGCGTATGCCTTTTGAAAACTAGGGTTTTGTTTCTTATGAAAACTTCTAACCCTTTGTAACTTCTTTCACATAGATCTGTAACCTGTCAGTGTATCGAGACTATAACTGTATCCCATGCATGCATCCTCATACATAACCTTTACCCAAAGCATATATATCTCTCTCTAGTCATGTTCCATATAGGTGTGTGTAATCATGAACCAGTATAATAACCATCACATGATCTAGTCATCAAACTCTTTCTGATATTAAGCCTCTCAATACATCAACCACTTCACAAATACAATCTCTCAACCATGTACCTCAAACCATTAGCCATATTCCAAGAAATACAAGATGTGCCTCAACAAGAAGTATCAATGATAAATATAACAACACTGTATTTATGTAGGTTTGACTTATGTAGAAGATCCCATGCAACCACTAGTCTCTCTAGGGAGAATCCTCAAATCTCCATAACCATTTCTCATGCATACATCGAAATCCAAATATTCATAGAAACATAACATACCTTTTGAACCAATGGATAAATATGATGTATATGAGCACTGTAGACCATATTGGGAGCTTTATCTCAGAATCTAGAACCTTTGCATCTTCATCTTCTCAAGTTTCCATGGCTTTACCAACATGTATGCACCCTAATACTGTTAAGAACCTGAATAGATCTACAAATGTAATTACCACAAATATTGAATACACAATAGATCCACAGAGAAAGATAGAAGAAACCACACTATATTATTACCAAACCCTTGAGGTAGGGCAACACCATACAATGGATCCTATTATGGAAGGGATCCTCTCCTGTTCACTTGCCTCTTCGAGGGGGCATCCTTCTATTGAGCTACTGCTCCAAATAGAATAATTCTCTTCATATCCCATTACATTGCTTAAACCCCTTTATATAGTGCTACCATCACCTAAGAACATTCTAGAGGAGGAATCTTCTAGAAGTAGAACCTTCTAAGAAGTCCTTTTACATTTATTATATCTAACTACCCATTTATTATGTCTAACTACCATAGTGAGATTTATTTGATAATATAGTGGACCTAGTCCACCTTACATTGAATGACCTCCACTATTATAACTATGGGCCCTCCGGGCCGCCCCACTACCTCTCTAGCTACCTAACATTTCATCCCCCTTATGAAAGCGTTGTCCTCAACGCTTGATGTACAACCATATACTAGGGTTCCATGGATAAGTGTGGACCATAGTGTTAAAGTAGACTAGAGAACCAAGGTCCCATGGAGAAATGAAAACCATCATGCTGAAGTAGTCCAACATCGATTGGGAATTGGGGTCCCATGCCCAAGTGTTCATGTGAACTCCACACGAAATATATCTGAACTCAAGAACCAACTGAAAATGATACTCCAAATATCTACATTGATCATGGGGATCCAAATATGTAGATCCCTCCATATCTCCAAAATAATTTGAATAACATACTAGTATTGAAGAATACTAAAAAATAGTGTGCATAGAAGACGCTAAACTTCTCCCCATAATGTGCTCTATCTGAGGTGAAGGAGAGTCATCAAATAGAAGATGGAAGTGGTTGTCATCCCATAAATGACAACTATCCATATACCAATCATCGCAATCATCCTCTAAAGCATACCAAGAATACACTTCTCGATTATATTCATTCATGATGTCTGCCATAAGAAATCTCTCTTGCATACTGTCCAATGAATCTTGAATACTAGAAAAACTATCATTGGGGCCATCTGCAAGGTCATGGAATTTGTCATGCAATGTGCCACACCATTGGGCTTTGAATGCTTTAGTAATATGTAGAATGTATTTGAGGGTTTGAGAAGAAATATCCATCTGAGCACCCTATGATATCTTCAGTCCCGCCACCATCACGAAAAAACCCAAAAAATAGAACAATAAATTACTGCAGAAAATTGCGACGTTTTCTGGAAAAACCCTGAAAAACCGTTGAATTTAAAATGCTCATAACTTCACTTCCCGAACTCCGTTTCGGCTGATTTTTTTTTGAAATTGGGTGAAATTGTGTGAGGAACTCAGATTTGTAATTTGTTTGGGCAAGTTCGGCCTCTAGCTGCTACAGAAATAAAAAAAAATCTTGCAGTCGTCCGCGGAAAAAACCCTGAAAAATTGTAGATTTTAAAACTTCAATATCTTGACTTCCCGGACTCTGTTTCAGACGATTTGTTTTTTGAACTTGGGTGTTTTTCTGAGAGGAAATAATATGTACAACCTAGTTCTACAAAGTTTTCAAAAAAATATATCGAAAATTTCTAGAATGTCACGACCCTCTTTTTTCTTCTCCGAAACAAATCTACAAAAATAAAAAATATTTGCCCACAATGTCTGCCAATGAAAGTGCTCTGATACCACTTGTTAAGAACCAGAATAGATATACAAATGTAATTACCACAAATACTGAATACACAATAGATCCACAGATCAACATAGAAGAAACCACACTATATTATTATGAAACCCTTGAGGTAGGGCAACACCATACAATGGATCCTCTCCTGTTCACTTGCCTCTTCGAGGGGGCATCCTCTTATTGAGCTATCACTACAAATACAATAATTCTCTTCATATCCCATTACATTGCTTGAACCCCTTTATATAGTACTACCATCACCTAATAACATTCTAGAGGAGGAATCTTCTAGAAGTAGAACCTTCTAAGAATTCCTCTTACATTTATTATATCTAACTACCCATTTATTATGTCTAACTACCATAGTGAGATTTATTTAATAATATAGTGGACCTAGTCCACCTTACATTGAATGGCCTCCATTATTATAACTATGGGCCCTCCGGGCCCCCCACTACCTCTCTAGCTACCTAATAGGTCTTGTTTGGACTTACAAAAGCACTATTCCTTCTAAGCTTTGAATTTACTCAGTTTCCTAAGGGTCTCGACCCTTCTTCTCCCTTCAAAGGGTTGTTGTTCCCTTGTTAAGGTCCTAACCCGCACATAGGTAGATCAATGTATTCGGATGTAATAAAGGTCAATATTAATAAGACCTTTCAATAAAATAGAATAAGGCGGATGTAAGAAGACCTAATAGAAGCTTCCGCTTCTAGAAGGATCT
>SNQJ01S0035837.1:57879-71215 GCA_010110895.2 Picea sitchensis | reverse complement strand
CCCCCCCCCCCGCCCAACAATGTATCTATTATTAAACTTTTGTTTTTGACAAACCAAATACACTGCAACAATCTACAAAGACTCTATTTTATTATTACTATAATTTTGAATCTAACATATGAATATTATAATTTTTTGAAATTTTTGAAGTTGACCAAGCTGAAAACGTTGCAGATTTTAAACACGTGTTTTCCACCACCTTGTATCTATCTTAATTTTTACTTAAACGTAAAATCTAAAAACACCCTTTTGAAAAGAATAGTTTAAGGATTCATAATATAATTTTTTCTAAATTTTCCACAATGCATTTTTAGAGATACAAATATTTCATTTCACTGAATCATAATGTCACCTGAAAATATTATGCAGTGATATTTTTATAAAACTAAATAAAATTAGATAAAAATAATGAAAATGAAAAAAAAAATTATCCATCGAAAGTAAATTCAAATTTTCAAATGTTGGTATCAATTTCGAAACTAAATTATGAGTATTTGTAGGAGTTCGAAACCTCCAAAGTTCATGTAAGCTAGAAGGAATTCTCTGGTTCCTACAAACATTCCCATTCGTTGGATTTTGGCCGAAAGAAAGTTTTTTCGGCCGAAATCTGTAATTCTAACGGACTCCGTAAAAAATAAACAGTTTGCTATCTTTTTGGACGAAATAATTATTGTTTGGCTGAAAGGTGGGTGAGAAAATTTTGTCCGCCAGAAACAATGAAGACACGTCTTTTCGTTTCACTTGGTGCCAAATATTATAAATGCACTTTCGTTCGAACCAATTTAACATAATTCACTCGCTTGTTTCATGGTTTTGTAGAGCCCCTAAGCAAAGTTTTGAATCATATTTTTTGTTGTTTTGAACAAGGTAGTTGATGTTTTGAATACGATTTTATATTTTATTTTTTTGAAGTTCATTTTTTTATTGGAATAACAATTTATATATTGAAGGATAAATGTTGAACATTTTTTCAAGGTGAAGTATTTGTTGAACATTTTTTCAAAGTGAAGGCTTTGTTGAATTTTTTTTCAAGGTGAAGCCTTTGTTGAACATAAAATTATTGATATTATTTTTTAATAAATTTTGTGATAGTGAAGTTTTTCTCAGACTATTTTGAAATGTTGATTTTTTTAAAAACTTTTACAGATAACTATACTCATGGGAAACAAAAGTTTGCAGAAGATAAAATTTTATCACACTCGAGACAAATATCACCATTATGAACAAAGGAAAGGGAATTATTGGAGAAATAAACGAGAACATGCAAATATTGAAGAAAGAAACGATGATGATGTAAATAGAGATTTTCAACAAGAAGAAGTCCAACCAGGTATGCATGCACATATTGTCTATATTAAAAGTATCGAATTCAAATTTAAATTATTGTTTAATATAACTGATTGTAATTCAGATTTGATATTTTACAAAAAACATAAATATATTTGTCTCATAATGTTGATGAAGTCGTTGAAATTGAAATTGAAGAAGAAGTCGAATCACCTATATGTATGTACATAAATTTAGATAATACAAGATGAACACTTGTATATAGTTTAGTGAATTTATGTTGGGGTTTTATTTTTTAATATAAACTTTAAATTGAAATATGAAGGAGAATCTATCAACATTGATGATGAAATATTAAAAAATGTTGATACTGAAAAATTTGGGAAGAAAGAATCTAATCATTATATAATATATCGAACTAAGAATATGTATAATACTTTTTTTAAAATATGAATCAATAACATTACAAAATCAACATTTACTCTATCTAATAAAGTCAAGAAAGTTAAAAGAAGCTACATCATTATTGGGTATTCAAAAGTCGACAAAAGATACAATGATGAAACTAAATGTCTTTGAAAATATAACTAGTGTATTAAGAACAATGTACAAACATAGAAAATTTCAATTGTAAATAGATACAAATGATGAACTTGCTTGTTGGATAATGATTTCTAGACAACCCTACAAAGATAGACTTGCAGAAAATGTTAAAGAATCACCCCGTAATTGTTGGTTGACAAAATCTCATGTTTCACCACATACAAGGAATGTGTTGCGATGAAGAATAGCACGAAAACAATATGAGGAACATCCAAAACATATATTTCCAATGACACAAATAGAATTGTTCAATAAGTTCAAAGAAGACCACAAACAAGTTAAAATTTCCATCAATACATTTGTGCAACAAAAAACATGGTTTGTTAGTCCCATCATTGTTTGTGACACTTGTTATTGTCGTTATCATGTGACATTTGAGTTATATTATGACACTTTTCTTGATTTTGGTAAAACGTTATGGCAAAGTTCACCTCCTCCTTCCACATTTCATGCTTTTATATCTGAAATTCTATGTGAAAGAGAAGGTGATGAATTATTTTACCAAAAAAAATGTGTTGGTGGAAAAAAATGTGATCGTTGTGGAAATATAAGTTTGTTTCACTCAAAGTATCCTATTGATATGAATGATCAATCATTTTCTAATATAATAGTCAATTGGAAGAGATATGAATATATCAACATCACGACTCCACATTCTTCAAATGTTATTTCCAAAAGGATTGATTTGAAAGTAGATAAAATTCGTTTGATATAACTTTTGAAGAAGTTCGAGGAAGAAAATTATAAATACACTAAGCATTTACATAGAGCTCGAAGGAAAGACCTGCAATTCAAACAATCTCATGAAGTGTTTCCACCAGTGACACCTTTGTTTGTAGTTGATATTGTAGAGAATTACACATTCATTGCACAAAACGAAATACAGAGAGAATATTATCATTCCAACCAAGTCACTATATTTGTCCACGTTCTATATAGACACGCTCAATGGAGACTTGATAAAATGGAAAGCACCAATGACAATCAACATGTATCATTTTTAGGTAAGTGATAATCGAGCACATGACACAGATTATGTACAACATTGTTTTGATAAATTTTATGATTCATTGAAAGAATGTGGGATCAGATTCGATCGACATTGGATATGGCCATATGGATGCGTGGGTCAATTCAAATATTCATGATCATTCTATTGGTTGTGTCGTCTTCATAAGAAATCAAACATTACACATTGTTGGAATTTTTTTTAGACTTGTCATGGAAAATTAGAGCACGACGGTGCAGGGGCATGTGTAAAATGAGCACTTTGAAGGTATCATGTGAACCCTCATGCTAATTGATTTGAATCCACTTATGAAGTTGTTGAATGGTGCAAACTGACGCTAATCCATGAAAATAATATGTAAAGGGATGTGTGGAGCTGTGTATATATACACATGTTACACATGTACACAAGATATTTTTATTCATGTGATGAAATTTATATGATCTTCAATCATTTTCTTGATATATTTCAAGTTAACAAGTTCTTGTCTTGTGCAGGTTTTTTCGGTATCTTGGAATCCAAGATGTAAATAGATCAATCCCATACGCAGCCAATATAATACATGGGAGATGAAAAATGCATTTAGTTAAAACAAAATGTTATCAAAATGTGTTTTCATTTGATAGAAGAAATGAGTCTTGTTTTTTATCACTTTGCATAGAGGACACATAATCCATAGAGATTTACGAAAAAGAAAATGTAGAATATGTTAAATATTGGAGACATATTGAACTTAATATAAAAGGTAAAATGCCACTTGCAAGCTCAGAGGAGATGGAGTCAAATCAAACTATAGTGTCAGTTGATGGCAATAGAGTTTCTGATGCTATTAGATAAGGTAATTTTTATGTTACAATTGTTTTAAAATATATTTGTTAAATATTTAAACAACTTGTAGATGTACTTAAAAGTTGGATATATAAAATTTATATATATAGTAGACAAGTTTCATGACACGTGAATGTGTTATAATATAACAAAAACTACTTGTTGGAACATATCAAATTATTTGCAGGAGATTTCTTTGTTGGGGTTGCACCTGTAGACAACACTGAAAACGTGAAATATTAATTGTTGTGATGCAAAAAACAAAAGATTAGTTTATTAGAATATTTTGATGATAATAATTTTATATATGAAAGAGGATTCATCGTACTGAAAGGATATTTTTTTCATGAAACCCATCAAAATGATAGTCATGTTCACTTTAAGGACTATCAATCATATGTCATAATTTTTCAATATAGTCATTTGGTATGTGCAATGCGCATAAAATTAATAAAAGTTCATTCAAGAAAAAAAACAAAAGTTAGAAAATGGAAAATGTCCAAAGCCAATCATGAACGAATAATTGAAGATGGCATACCATTATGATTTATTTAAACAACTGATGTATACATTCTAGAATTTAGGAAATGAAATGAACAATGGTTAAAATTTACAATAAGTTTGATGCAATGCATACACATCAAAATGAATTAGTGGAAGCTTGAGAAATACATAAGCTCTACAATAATGTGTATTCAAATATCCACTCAATATATGCTTGTGTTTATATTTTCATAGATATAACATGTTATAAATCTATAACACGTCTTTGTAAATATTCCACCCACTTACACTATGTTAATATCCCACCCACTTATTGTCGGATTTGTTAGGGTGTCATACAACTCAACTAAAAATTTCTCATTCACTCAATTTTGAACATGTCATTCTACTTAATCACTCGTGAACTTGATTTAGTGGAAACCTCCAAACCTAACTTAGTGGGATCAATACTAAAAATATTTGGCATGGTTTGAAGTTGGATTTTACCCACGTGGAGACTTGGAAGCAATCATGCCTATTTCTAGTGTATCATCTATGTACTAGCTCAATTTTAAAATTTAATGATAAATTTATTATTTACATTTCCAATTCTATTTTTCTCTTAAACACCTCTCCCTTCCATTGTGGCTTCATGTCATTTACAATTCTAGTTCATCCCACAGTAATGAATTTCATATTATAGTTTTGGATCTGAAAGTCTATGTCTAGGGTTGGATTCTTTTGGAGTGTTATCCTTCAATAAAACACTCCATTATTGTCATATGGGTTTTCCTGTCATTTTAGTACTGACATGCACTTTATTTTAGTAGAACCAATTTGTTTAACTAGAATGTTTAACGTTGTATCCATTACAGTCTATTATAATTGACATATGGGTTTTCTTGTTATTTTAGTACTGGCATATGTTTGTTTTTAGTAGAACCAATTTGTAGACCTAGAGTGTTTAAGGTTGTATCCATTACAATATAGTATTGATGTTTTCCTATTTTTCTAGAATAACAGTGTAGAAAAATCTATATAGATGTATTTTTGTAATTCATAGGATAATAGATATATCAATTATATGTGGGTTTTCTTCTTATTCTTGTGTTGGTTTTTCTTTTCTTTTCTAAAATTCAAACGTTTTAGGTTTGTAGCAATTACACTAGAGGGTTATAAGGCATGCCAATATTTCTATTGATTCCAATACTTAATGCGATATCGATCATCAAGAAAATCAATTTCACATTCCTTGACATGCTCATGATAAGCATTGGAATATTGTATATTCTAGTATTTTAATTAGTAAAACAAATATTTGAATCTTTGAAACCTATGATGCTTATGGTTTGACCAAGAGAAATAGTTGTTGGAGTTACTTCACACACACCTAGGATTATTTTTTCCTAAGGTTTTTCCTTGTTTATTAGTCATTATCCAATCTCCTATATTTTAGGAAGAATATTACTCTAAGGAGAATATTCTCTTAATTTTTAACTTCAGTTTGGCTAGTTGAGTGGAGTCTAGATGTTGCATTGGTTTTGTCACCATGCAACAATGGGATCATCACCAAATAATGTGTGTTAACCTTGATATCATCACTAGTCTAGCACATTACCCATTATTTATTGATCTCCTCCTCACTTCCCTCTATTTCAGTCAGTTAACTAAAGACTGGTAGATTATTTAACTCAGTTAGGTGGCAATTCACTCCCGTAACTTCTTGAGAGACTAGACTAGGTAGAAGTTCACTCCCGTAACTGTTGGTGTGTGTCCAGATCACTCTATACCACCACTATGGTGCATTGGATTCACCTCTAATGTGCATTGGTTGAGTTATAAATATTATATCATGTGTAAATTATTCATCACTCATTAGTGTTAATGATAATTCTTCCATTCTTTCTCTCTTTCTCCTTCTTTCTCAATTTATCTCTGCAAATGTGTGTGGTATTTTGTAGCTAGATCTATTTTATGAAGTTTGAACAAATTTACATGGTATCAGAGTCGATGGACTACTAAGAAAAATCTACACCAAATTTTTTACAGGTACCAAAGATTGGAGATAGAAGAAAAATGGAATTCCCAAAAGAATTCATTGTTACACCTTACAATTACTTTCCATGGGAGAGAATAATCATGCATCTTCGAACCAGAGGATTATACAGGTTTACATTGAATACAGAGACATAACCGACATCATCCATAGAAAAATCCAAGTATATAATTCGAATGGATGAATCTTTCAAAACAATTTGTAGTCTCATCTCTCTCGATCTCCTTTTTCACATATCTTCATGTTAAACCCCCATTGAATCCTGGACCACCTTGGAAGGGATATCTGGAAACAATATGAGATGAGGGGACACATGCTTGAGGTGTAATTTCTCACATTGTATCCAAAAAGCATCGAAAATCTCCAAGATTTATTTACAAAATTCAAGGATTTACTCTCGCAACTCAATGCTTGCAGGGTTGATAAATCTCAGGAGAAAAACATGGTTCTCATCGTTCTCTCTAAAATTGGTCCTTAATTCTCCATGCTCGTATCCACATTCCATTCAGTCAAATTCACCTCTGGGGTCACCTGAAAGATGCCTTCTCTTGAGGAATTTATTGAATCTCTGACAGAAGAGAAAACGAAGCTCATCAACATGGGAAAAATCTAAGGCCCAAAGGAGCACTCACTTACTGTGTAAGATGGCAGACATAAATATCAGAAATCTAAATATAAACAAAAAAGGAAAGCTCATGTAAGTCCAAGTAAGGAAAGGTACTCAAAACCCTTCACTGATGCCTCTGGATCCAAAGGGGGGAAGGGAAGAAAAGGGGAGAAATGCACATATTGTCACAAAGGATTCCATCCAGAATCCACATGGATGGAAAAAAAAATAGATCTAATGACTCAAATACTTTAGAAAAATAACCTTGGACATTTCATCCCCGAGGGTGCCAAGAAGAAGAAGCCAGAAGATCAAAATCCCAAGAAAGACAGTTCTATCCATGCCTTGATTTCCATCAACTCCTCTCTCGATGCTTGGATAGTAGTTTCAAGAGCATCACATCGCATGGCTACCAAAAAAGTAGTATATTATTCATTGGATGCATGGAAAGGTCCTCCTACTCTGATGGGGGAAAACTCTCCAGTCGATATCACTGACAAATGAAGGATTGAACTCACCAACGAAAGCTTCAAGAATGTGTTGCATGCTCCCAAATTTTATGTCAATCTTATCTCCATGTATCATATGATGAATTTAGGCACCATAAATAAATTCATATTCACACCTAATGTAATGGAAATCTATGACATGAAAACCAATTCTAGGGTTGCTACTGGTGAGGTAAATCATAAATCTAGATTGTATGCATTTTTTGAATTTATTGAACTAGATTTTTCTTTACTACTTACCCATGATGGTGAAAGAAGTAGGATATGGCATGAAAGGTTAAGGTATTTTATTTCAGATATATGCAACAACTTAAAAATCAAATATTGGTTGATGGTCTACCAGACATCGATTTCTCCAAAGGAATCTATGAGGAATGTGTTCTTGGAAAACACCCTCAAGCGAAATTCGACAAAATAAAGACTCAGAGAGATTCCTCTGCTTTAGATCTGATCCATAGTGACATCATGGGTCCTTTTCCACATCCATCAATAAAAAGAGAGAGTTTTTTTCTCATTTTTTTTTATGATTTCTCACATTTCACATGGATTTACTTTCTCAAGCAAAAAATATAGGTCTTTCAACACCTAAAATATTTCAAGGCCCCGGCTGAGACATGGTCAAGAAAAAAAATCATAGTCCTCCAAACTGATAATGAGGGAGAGTATGCAAATCATGATATCCATAATATTTGTAATGAGGTAGGGATTTAGTTACATCACTCAGTTCCCTATACTCTGGAACAAAACAGAGTTGTTGAGAAAAAAAATAGATCTCTAAAAGAGATGGAATCTTTCATGCTACATGCAATGTCACTACCATAGAGACTATGGGATGAAGAACTTAATTGTGCAACCTACATCCAAAAAATATCTCCCCATATATATGGAAAGGATAAAATCCCCTACGAGGCTTGGAGTGGCCTCAAAACAAAAGTGACCCATTTTTGTATTTTTGGATCACGTGCATGGGCCTAGATTCCCTCTGAAAAGAGGAAGGCACTTGATCCACAGAGCACTGAGTGTATTTTTGTTGCATACCCTAATGGTGTGAAGGGATACTGATTTATTTATCTTTCCTTGGACGAGCTCATCATTGATCAAAGTGTCCAATTTGAGGAAAGTGTCTCACATGTACCTCACCAATCGAATGCAGACAACTTCATTCTTCCACTTGTATGAGATGATGAGTATGCACATGGAAACTCTTATTCATATGGGAGTTCTAATTAAAAGGATCCAAATGATATAGATACATAGTTAGTACATTTAGATGCATATTTAGTGCATCCAAATGTAGATGCAAAGCCATAGAAGAGGCCTAATTGGGCCCAAAATACTCTTCGGGATGCGGGGGATCTTGTTGATGATCCAGATGATACTAGGAAGACTCGATCTCATTTAGAGGAGCCTCCTATTTCACTCACTGCCAATGAACCATTTACCTCCAAGCATCTTTTCTTGGTTCAATCTTGAGATCCGCGGTCTTATGGTGAGGCTGCTAGAAATCCCTTTTGGGAATCTGCCATGCAGGAGGAGTACAAATCCCTCCTCCAGAACCATACTTGGGATCCGGTTCCCCTTCCTTATCGAAGGAAATTTGTGAGGTGTAGATGGGTCAACATGACCAGGAGCGCAACAGATGGAAATATTAGTAGATATAAATACAGGCTTGTTGGCAAAGGCTTTAGCGAGTACATGACATTGAATATGATGACACCTTTGCTCTCGTAGAGAAGAAGGATTCTATACGATTGGAACTTTCCATTGTCGTAGCCAAGGGATGGGAAGTCCATCAAATGGATGTGAAGAATGCATTTATTCACGGTGATGTCTCTAAATATATCTATATGGAGCAGCCCTATGAATTTATGCAAGACTCATCTTTGGTCTATTGATTGAAGAAGACTCTTTATGGCCTCAAGAAGGCTCCGACGGCATGATATTACAATATGGACTCCTACCTGATGTCACATAAATTTGTACATTTTAAATCAGACCCAAATGTCTACATGCTCAGGACAAGTGATTCACTTTTACTCTTAGTTATGTATGTTGATGATTTGTTGATTACTAGTTCTTGACTTCAATGATTGTTGCAGTCAAGAGGATTCTACATGACAGGTTTTTGATGAAGAACATGGGTTTGCTACACTTATTCCTTGGACTCGATATCAATCAGGATGCATCAAGCATCAGACTATCTCAAGCCAATTATGCTAAAGGTATCCTTGAGAGATTTCAAATGACAGATTGCAAGTATGCTCCAACTCTTTTCCTATCACGAGTCAAACTTGAGGATGGCGGGGAAATTCCATTGGTTGACATCACATTATACAGACATCTAGTGAGGATCTTGTTGTATCTCACACACTCCCCAACATACCCCTCCTATGTAGTTGGCATAGTTTCCAGGTTCATGCAAGAGCTGCATGAGCTACATTGGAAGGATGCAAAGCATATCCTTTGAGATGTACAGGGAACCATCACCTTTGGGATTCATTATGCACAAAATCTACATTAGATCTCATCGGGTTTACTGATTATGACTAGGTTGGGGATAACACTGATTGCAAGTCCACATCTAGTTACTCACTTAGTCTTGGTCCCAGTCCTATCTCTTGGTCAAGGAAGAAGCAGGATGTTATTTCTCTATCTTCAACTGAGGTAGAGAATAGAGGGGTATTTAACATTACCATTCAAGCTATGTGGCTACAAAATTTTCTCATTGAGTTGGGCATTCAGTTTCATCGATTGATGGTCATTGTAGAGAACCTCGTTGTTACGACAAGAAGAAACACATAACATGTACAATTTTTTTTAAAGCATTAGGAAAGTAATGTCAATAATACAATCAAGCATCACAACTTGATGATGAATAGAATGAACAAATTTCATGCAGCACATAAACATAACAACCTAGCATACTAGCACATCATGTAGCTTGAACCAACTTATGAACATTCATTCAAGAAAAGAATATAAATGATTGCCCATCCATCCTACCTTGCAAGGGTTAGGACCTCCAGGACACATAAGCAATGCTCAATCCTAGGTTCCCATCAATTTTGACCATTTAAGGTTTCAGGGTTGACGACTGTTATGAGGAACAATGAGGTGTCTACATCCCACCCAGCACAACAATCCAAGCTGACTAGGCTAAACAACAACATCAACAATCATCTAAAAACCAACATATGTAATAGAAATTTCATAGTGCAAGAGAACTGAAATAATAAATCTATCTAGCAATGACAAAGTCGAGGCACAACTCTACTTAATTTCTAGGCGCGCGATTTAAATCAATCATCAATTAAATTAAATTTCATGGAACAATAAGCGATATACAATCATTTGTACAAGGGGTCTCCATCATAATGAAAAATACATTCATCATTATAAAACTAGGTGTCTCCCTTATAATCAACACATATATCATGATAAAAAAACAACAACTACAATTATTATCAAATTTACAATCTTTAAAGTAAAATATTAATTGATTAATAACTACAACTATTTATAATAATAATAATAATAATCTATTTTTAAGGGACCCCCCTCCGCCCAGTGATTTGACTGGTAAAGTCTACGAAGGTATACATACCCTACCCCCCTCTGGATTTGAACCTGTGACCTCTTAAGAAGAAACACATGTTCTTAACCATTAGGCCCACTACATCATTATAAATTATACAAACTTCAAATTTTATTCATCATTATAACTTTTACCATCATTATAACCTTACGATATTTACAAGCTTGACATCAATAGAAACTTTGCATCATTAAGGTTTATACAACTTTACACACTTTACATCATACATCATTATAACTTCATTCATTCATGATAAGATTTATATTATATTATGAAAGCCATAAAACATTATAAATTTTTACAATCTTTAAATAAAATGTTATTAATTTAATTACTACAATCTGTTTACACATCATCATAACTTTACAATCTTTAAATTTATACATCATTACAAACTGTTACCATCTTTATAAACTATATATCATTATAACTTTACATCATTAAATACAATCATCGTAGAGTAAAGTTTATCATTGAAGTGGTGGCAGCAAGGAAATTATTTATATTAAATTTATGAGATCTCTTACAACAAAAATAAAATCATGGCAGTCCCCCTAGATTCGTGGCAGCGAACCGTGTGTATTAAATTTGTATTAACTGCTACAGGATTAACGAAATTTAAAGGTGGTTTTGGTGATTCGATGAGCACAAGGAAGGGAAATTGTATGGAATAAAATTTTAAGACAATTATGTTGGAATCAATTTAAACTGTAACATGTAATCTTAGACTGAATTAATTTAGAAGGGAAGAACTTGAATATAATATGCAGATCTTGTGGTCAGAATTCTTAATGTTCTAAACTTTACAATAGACAATATTTTTGCTGTAAGAAAAATTATGATATTATTCTAAAACTGTAAGATTCATTTTTTTTCCAAAAATCATAGATTGCCAACATATGTAGAAACGTAAATAGGAGCGCGACTAGTAGGTCAGGAATATGTTTTTTTAAGAATTTAAAAAGTTCGATTGGATATTAGCATCGCCAATCCAATCTCTATGTTTAACCAACATTAAACATTATATTTTAAAATTTAACATAATAGATGAAATGGGAAGAAGGATTTTAAAACAAAGTCACCCAACGCTCTTATTGAAGAAGTTCGCCATCCCAATCATCAAGAAAAAGGAAACAATTAATCACGTCAGGGTGATCTTTGTGGTAAAGTTAATATATAAATGGCCAACCTTTAGGTTAAGAGTCAAGGCCCGAGACCAAGCATCACACCCAAGCCCGACCCAAGTCAAGGCCCGAGACCAAGACACGAGGGATTCATCGTGTTGATCGCATGGTTTTTGTGCAGTAGGAGAGGAGGTAAGATGCAGGAAAGGACTGAGGATATGGAATGCCAAACATAGAGAATGTTCTGGGCGCATTACAGGCGTGAATGAAAACTAGTAAATAAAATTACAAATAAAAAAATATCAGGTTAAAAACAAAACTCCTGAATGGGTGCGCTACTGCTGATCCTTGAATTATGGAGAAACAAAAAACCGATTCGCTAATAGCTAATATGGCTCCAAATTGAACCAAAAATTCCTTCATACAGTAGATCACTAAGGAGGATTAAGACACATGCCACACTTATCCTTCTTTGTACAAGAAAAACACCAAATATTCATCTAGAAGGAGATCTATAAACGCAGTGGAAAAGCTTCATCACAGAGACAAAATCATAAGTGAAAACTCCAGAATGGATGAGGTAAAATTAAAAGGGAGGGTGCGCAGAAGTCTTGGCGCAACGGCAGGTCTGAGGAAAGCTAACAAAATAATAAAAAACGCGGACTGCTCTGGGCATAAATCTGAGTCTAAGTGTGAACAAGATGAAGGAGAAAAAAAAGATATGGCTACAGAAGATCCAAAAAACCAACTTCTTACCCGCGAATGAAGGTAAAAATCAAATTTATCACTAACAAAAGAGATTGTCGAGTGAGTCTATAATTAGACTATTTTTTCTTTTATTTTAGATTACAAATATACTGCAATCCACAATTTATTTGTTGCAATTATCATAACAATACATATGCCAGAAAACTCTTGACAAAAAAATGTCATGACTAACACAACCATGAAAGAATAAACTAATCACAATACAATTAAAAGTTTTACTTGGAATACCGTGCCCGACGATGACGAATCCAAAGTCAATGTCCCGCGCTTGCACTCCATCCAACTCCTCCTCTCTAATGGTTGAGACCTCACCGGTGCCTCCCAACCAACGCTAGGGGTACTCTTCGTCCCTATGAGCCCGTTGAGCGCCAGAGGGACCACAAACACAAACCAAAGAAAGCTAGCTCCCTTCTCGCCTCGCAAGATCGAGCTACCACTCTTTATCCGAGCTAGTTATCCCAACTCCC
>SNQJ01S0035837.1:16930-52186 GCA_010110895.2 Picea sitchensis | reverse complement strand
GTATGTGTCAAACTTTTGGTACCACATCCTAGGTGATTGCTTCAGACCATATAGTGACTTCTTTAGCTTACAGACCAACTCTTTATTTCCCTTCACTACAAAGCCTTCTGGCTACTTCATGTAGATTTCGTCTTCCATATCCCCATGTAGGAATGTTGTCTTCACATCCATCTATTCCACTTCAAAATCAAAAGAAGTAGCAATAGATAAAATAAATCTAATAAAAGTTAACTTAGCACCAGGAGAAAACAATTCACCAAAGTCAATTCCCTCAACTTGGGAATAACCTTTTGCTACTAACCGATCTTTGTATTTCTCCACTTTACCTTTTGCAATAAACTTCTTCTTAAACAACCATTTTCTACCAACAGATTTTCTTCCAAATGGCAACTCAACTATATCCCATGCCTCATTCTTATCCAGGGAATCCATTTCGTTAACTATGGCCTTCTTCCAGAGTTTACTATCCTCTGAATTCACTGCTTCCCTGATAGTTCTGGGATCATCATTAGTAATAGATAAACAAAAATTGGAACGAAAATTAGGTGGACTATACCTTTCTGGTTCCCTTCTATCTCTCACTGATCTCCTCAATACTGGGGTATGAGGTTCTTCTTCTTCTGATTCCTCTTCTTTAGATGATTAAGATTTTGCATCATCCAACTCAAGCTCTATTTTCTCAGGTTCGTCTTGCGTTGCTAGGAAATCCTGTTTGGACACATCTTTTACCTCTTTGAAAACAACATCTCGACTGTAAACAACTTTCTTGGTTTTTGGGTTCCAAATCTTATAACCTTTCACACCATATTTATAACCAATAAAGATACACTTTTTAGCCTTTTTATCTAGCTTACTTCTATTTTCCTTTGGAACATGTACATAAGCATCACAACCAAATGATCTAAGATGTTGAATAAAGGGTTTCTTTCTAGACCATACCTTGTGTGGAGTTTTATCATCCAACACTGATGAAGGTGATAGATTGATCAGGTAACATGTTGTACCCACTGCCTCTGCCTAGAATTCTTGTCCTAACCCAGAACCGTTGAGCATGCTCCTTGCTTTTTCCATCCGTGTCATGTTCATACTTTCTGCAACTCGATTCTGCTGAGGAGTTTATGGAGTAGTCTTCTACCTTGCTATACCACACTTCTTACATAATTCTTCGAATTCGTTTTTGTAGAATTCTCCACCGATATATGTTCTCAATACCTTTATTTTCTTCTTTGTCTGATTTTCTACCAGAGCCTTAAACTCTTTAAATTTATCAAACACCTTAGATTTCTTTCTAAGAAAATAAATCCATGCGTTCCTTGAAAAATCATCTATGAATGAAACATAATACACATATTTACCAAGGGATGGAATAGGAATAGGTCCAAACACATCATTGTGTATCAACTCTAAGATCCCCTTTGCTCTTGTAGCACCAGATGGGAATTTTACTTGATTCTGTTTACCATATATGCAATGTTCACAGAAATCACAATCCAGAGCGCAATTAGACATACCTTCAACCATACCTTTACAATGTAGTGTTTGAAGGCCCTTTTCTCCAATATGCCCCAGTCTTTGATGCCACAACATGGTCTTCTTTTCTAGGACAGTATTGGTCTTGTCTCCTTCATTTCTCTGCTCAGGGACAACATAACTGTTACACCCAGTAGTATAAGTACTTCCCAACAACTTGTACAAAGTTCCACATAGAACTCCCCTCATCAACACCATTTCTCCTCATACCATCTTGCAAGTTCCCTTTCCAAATACAATACCCACTCTTGCATCTTTGATATTGCTTAAAGATGTTAATCTCCTGGATATTTTTATAATGTGTAGAACCCCAGGGAGAGTTCTAATCCTTCTGTATTTTAGTAGCAACTTAACTCTTCCATGTCCCAAGATTTTTGTTGTCGAGTCATCTCCTAGGAATACATCACCATCATCATATTTTTCATATTCAGAGAACCACTCCCTGTGAGGAGTCATATGTTATGATGCACCTGAGTCGATCAACCATACATCATGGTATTCATGTGTACTTGTAGATGCCAGGTAAACATCACCTCCTTCTTCAGTGGAGGTTTTTGCCTCTATGAAAGAGGTACTATCAGATCCCTTTGGTTTTTCAACCTTCTTAGACTTGAAATCTTTCTTATAATTCTTTGTTTTACCACACTACCAACATTTCCTCAAATATTTTCCTACAGAATTAGATCTACCTGTAGATTTAGATCTCAACCATGAAGGCTTACCAGGATTCCTATCATGGGTACGACCTCTTACAAATAAATAATCTGTGCTATGACCATCCATGATTTTTCGCCTCATCTCTTCAGATAACAAGGATGCAACTACATCCTCATACTTCAATGTAGATTGAGTGGTACTACCTATTTCTACAACCAAATTATCCCAAGAGTCTGGAAAACAACGTAGCAAAGTAATACACTTATCTTCTTCTGCAATCATAATATTAACATACCCAAGTTGACTTACCAGAGTATTAAAGCCATTTAGATGTTCTGTCACAGAATCTCCATCTTCCATCCTAAGATGATACAACTTCTTTCAAATAAATAACTTGTTTACCAGGCACTTTGATTGATACAAATTCCCCAACTTATCCCATAGTTCCTTGGATGTCGATTCTCCTGAGACATTAAACAACATTGAATCTTCCAAGCAGAGTCGAATAGTACTCCTTTCTCTTCTTTCCAACTTCTCCCAATATTCCTTTGACATACCAGTAGGTGCTGTACTTGTAGTTTGTGTACTAGTAGTTTGTGTACCAGTAGCCTGTGTGCTAGTAGACGGTGTACTAGTAGGTTGTGTACCAGGATCAACAACGATCCATTGTTCTTTGTCTACAAGAAGGTCCTCCATATTCAGATTCCATAGCTCAAAGTTTTTACCATTGAACTTCTCTATCTCGATTCTAGATGAACTCGCCCTTCCTCTTTCTATGCTCGAATCTCCACTGCAAAATCTCCCACTAAACCTAGGTTTATCACAGACCCAAGATAAACTTGATCTATCAAGAGGGAGCCAAACCCTCAACAACAAAGGCATCCCTCTGAATCCAAAAACGAGCTTTGATACCACATATAAGTTTTAAACCTATGAAGTAAAGCAATGCATATAGATTCTTAAGAAAATCAAAATTTAATCAATGGCTCATACACAAAGTACTCAGATATTTTATACCGAAAACCCTCAAATAGGAAAACCTTTCTTATATTCATTATATCGGATTTCACCATTCACTATACAATATATACAATGTTTTTAGGTATTCCATAGATACCAAAACTCTAATCCCTAAAACCAATATTATTTTTAGTAAACCACTAAAAATAGAAAAATCCGCTAAAAATAGCAAAAACCGCCCAAAAAAAATAATTCGGGGCACTGCGTGTAACTAGGGGGGGCATATTTGCCCGCCCCTAGGACCCCCCTAATAAAGTGCCCATCACACATGACACAAACAAAGAACTACTACGAGGGATCTTCAGACGCAGTTGTCATATCTGGCGCGCCCACACACACACATGCAAAGAATATAACACATACCCAACACTTCCGACACCCAATTCTCGATATCTTCTTCCCACGAAAGGAATCAACTGTTTGATCTCCCCTTAGATAGATGGATCAATATCTCTCCTGAGATTTCAAGTGTTGAACAACTCTTGACCCTTATCCTCCTCACAGATTTACTGGATCCAGCGACCCATAGATATCGACACTTCTCCCTCCAGGAATTTCTATCGTCCGTCCAGGATCTCAACGACTCCTGGCCAAATAACTCAACATCAACCCTTCTGATCTTGATTTCCACAAGGTGAATTCAAACCTCTCCCTTCCTTCGAACTCTTCTAAACCTCTATCCTTTCTAAGCTTGAATTCTCGCTACGAATTCTGGTATTTTAAGGAATCATGCATGCACACCTTGTGGCTTTCACAATAATCTCTGGTTATTCCACCACTCCAACTTTTTATAGTCATTGTGACATAATTTCTTCAACCACTCACTTGGGTTGGAAAATTCTAATAATTAACCTAGCCTACACATGCCTTGCACGACCCTGTCCTACTCTGGCACTTCTACTGGTATAAGTTCAACGATATCTCTCATGATCTTTATGAAATAAAACTCAGAATCTGTCGATGCACTCCTTGCGGACTTTCACTGCACTCCTTGCGGGAATTTTTAGGAAGAGAAACAATTGAAAATTGTACTCTCCTCATAGACTTCATACATTCAACATGAAATCACACACATATGGCATTGAAACAAATGCATAACAGAGATTGGAAATAACTGTAAACATACCATTCAATTGATACAAACGGTAACCATAATACACCATGAAATTGGATCAAAGCCTTCTTATATTAATTCAAGTTCTTCTATACATGGTCTCAATAACAACAACTATCTTCTCATATAACTTCTAAAATCTTTGTTCTTCTCTAATCTCCTATGCTGTCTTTCTCTACAACAAATTACAATGAGAATGAGAATACAATATACCTACAAGGGAGTCTTATTGAGTTTTACCTCCTACTAGTCTAATACATCTTATCGAATTAAAGACTACCATCTACTTTACATTTGTTACAATAAATGTCCACAATCGGAAGATGAGAGAAAACACTCAAGATCTGTATCACAATCCCCAAAACATTAAAATAAAATACATCCTTCCAACTATTACATTAACGGTTCTTCTTTTGAAATTAAAAAATGTCTTCAAAATGGACTCTGGCATATCCAACAATCCTCCAGTCGTGATTTGCTGGCGATGCTCCTGTATCATACTCCTTTGGCTGAAAAATTCATGGAATCTTGTATGTAACCTCCTGCATTGTCTGTCCATGTTTCTGGATATACGCTTCACTTTGCCAACTGGCATGCTCAATCGGGTGTCCCTTCAACTTTACCAAATATTCAAAATATGTCTTCCTCCGGGTTTTCTTTCTAACTCTCTGATCAATGATATTTTCCATCTGCAGATTTTCAGCTACAAGCATCTGTTTGACCCAGTTAATTATCTTTTGACTCTCTTCTCCTCCTTCTTCATCTTTTATGTAAGGATACAGATCTTCTACGTTGAATATGGGTGATATTCCCACATCATATGGAAATTCTATCGCATAATAATATGCCTCAAACTTCCTTAAAATTTTACACGACCCTATCTTCTTCATCTTCATCTTATTATATGTTCCCCTTGGGAACCTTTCTTTTCTGAGGTGTGCTAATACTAAATATCCCACTTCAAATTGAATCGCTCTCCTGTGTTGATCTACTATGCGCTTGTATTCCTGGTTAGAACTCTGCAACCGCTCTCTAATCTTACTCTGGAGCTCCTGCATATTTGCTACAAAATCTTCCACTCTAGCACTCCTGAACTCACTCTGCTCTAAGTCTCTCAACTTAGACACTCCTCTTGGTTGAATTCCATACAATATCTCGAATGGGCTCTTTCCTGTACTCCTATTAGATGAATCATTGTATGGAAACTCCACTTGCAGAAGAATCTGATACCACTAACTATGGTGTTCAACGACCAAACTCCTCAATACATTTCCCAAACATCGATTTACTACCTCATCCTGTCCATCCATCTGAGGGTGATATGTTGAGCTAAAGGATAAATCCATCCCCAAATTCTTCCCTAGTGTCCTCCAGAAATGACCAACAAATTTGGTATCTCTGTCTGAAACAATACTCTTGGGTAACCCATGAAGTCGAACAACTTTTTTGAAAAACATATTTTCAATGTGTGTTGCATCACTATTTTTGTGACATGGAATGAAATGTGTCATTTTGGAAAATCTATCGACTACCAAAAATATGGAATCACAACCTCTCTATGTTCTTGGCAGTCCCAACACAAAATCCATGCTTACCACGTCCCACAACCTCTCTGGTATTGGAAATGGTTGATACAACCCTGTATTTTTTCTTTTCCCCTTTGCATGCTAGCAGATTCTATATCTGTTCACAAATTTCTTGACATCTCTCCTCATTCCTGGACAACAATACAAACTTCTCAGTTGTGCGAATGTTTTATCATGGCCGAAATTTCCATCCAATCCTCCACTATGCTTTTCCTTCAAAAAAATTCTCTCATGGAACTCTTCGGGATACACAAATGATTTCCTCTAAACAACAGTCCATCCTGAATCAGTTATTCATTCCATTGGTTTGTGTCTCTCAGACCGGGATTCTCACATGTTTCATAAGCATCCTTGAAATATGAATTGTTCCTTTACATTTCCTTAGGGATTTCAAAACCCAAGGTCTTCACTCGAAACTCCTGCAGAATCAAACATCTCCTGCTCAATCTATCATCAACCTTGTTAGCATTTCCAGAAATGTGATTTATAACAAAATTAAAGTTCTTCATAAAATCAACCCATTTTGCATGTTTTTGGTTTTGTTTCTCCTGTCTGGTTATAAATGGTAAGGACTGGTTGTCTCTATATAAAATGAACTCTTTCGGAACCAGGTAGTGCCTCCATTTCTTCAAGGCTTGAATTACTACATAAAAAAGTTTATCATACGTGGAGTAATTTTCCTTGGCCTCATTCAACTTATCACTAAAGTATGCAAGTGGTCTATTGTCCTGACTCAAGACTTCTCCAATCTCAAATCCACTTGCGTCACATCTGACTTGAAATGTTTGGCTAAAGTCTAGCAGAACCAGGACTAGTTGTTTAGTTATCTTCTCCTTCAACAAATTGATACTTTTCTCTTCTTCATCTGTCCAATGAAAAGATTTATGTCTTTTCTTGACTATGTCCATCATTGGTGCACAAATTCCACTAATTTTTGATGAATTTCATGTAAAAAATGGCTATTCCATGGAATCTTCGGACTTCAAAGATATTTCTTGGCGACAACCATTCTTTGATTTATTTTACCTTCTCTGGATCCATGTTCAACTCATTCAAAGAGATCACAACACCCAAATAGATGAGTT
The DNA here is from genome assembly GCA_010110895.2 of Picea sitchensis. Taxonomy (NCBI): domain Eukaryota; kingdom Viridiplantae; phylum Streptophyta; class Pinopsida; order Pinales; family Pinaceae; genus Picea; species Picea sitchensis. Next base: position 45,194 of record SNQJ01S0035837.1, on the reverse strand, counting down.
TTGTCTTCATGAAAGACGACTTCTTCAGATTTATCAACAACTTCTATTGTTGCAACCTCCACATTACAGAAGTTAAATTCTTCAAATGTTCTTCCTTAGTCTTACTAAAGATCAATATATCATCAAGACATACAATTACAAACTTCCCAGTGAAATCTTTCAAGACTTTTTTCATTAAACTCATGAAAGTACTTGACGCAATAGTCAAGCCAAATGGGATGACAAGCCATTCATACAACCCTTCATTTGTCTTGAATGTTGTCTTCCATTCATCAACTTCCCTCATCCGAATTTGGCGATATACACTCTTTAAATCATTTTTTGAAAAAACCATTTCTCCACTTAGGCAATCCATCAAGCCATGCATCCTAGGTAAAGGAAATCTATACCTGATGGTGATTTTGTTTATAGCCCTCGAGTCTATACACATTATCCATCCACCATTGTTCTTCGGACTTAACACTGTTGGTACAACACATGGACTCAAGCTTTCTCTAATCAACCCTTTGTCCGTCAAATCCTAGACTTGCTTCTTAACCTCTTCATTTTCCTGTGACATCATTCTATATGCTGCTTTGTTTGGTAAAATCGCTCTTGGTATAAGGTCAATGTGACAGATTATAATCCTGATGCGTGGCAACGAACAAGGAAAATCATACACCACTATATCAGCAAAATTCTCCAGGAGTTCCTGAATTTCCTCAGGTAGATCATCTATCGAAGTATTGGTCAAACGTTCACGTGGACAAGAATAGGTGAATGTGTGAAGATATGGTTCTTCTGTGTAATGAAAAGAGCCAGAGATATGAAATCCTATGGATGTATCCCTAGTGGATGAGAACTATTGGGTGTATCATATCCCTTGCTATATATTGTTCAAGAGTCAGACTTGCCTGTAACCCTAATTGTTATGTAAAGGGTACAGGTCCACCCCACCTTAATGTGTTTAGTAATAAATGTAAAACATAATTAATCTTGTTAATAATAATTATAATGTGACTTAGAGAGGTCTACCTTGTTGTGCCAATAGACACTTCTTTTGATGGGAAAAGTCTAATATCAGTAAAGGATGATTCCCCATTGTGGAATCATATCCTTCACACAAGTTTGGAAATTTCAGCAAGTACATTCTCTTAGGAAAAGGTGTGCACCTCTCTTGGGAGCTATAATTTTAGGGTTTGAGCACTCTCTTATGTGCTAAGTATTTTGGTGGTCAAGGTATTTCTCTTAAATATTATAGCGAAGTATTTGGATGGGTTTTGTTCCCTTGTTGAGAAGGGTTTCCCAGGATACTTCTTATGTTCTTGTGTTCTTGTGCATGGTGTTTCTTCTCGTGATCTTGGATGCTGCAACACAATTGCTCATGGTTAAGACAAATTGAAATAAACTACATGCTTAACCTTATCTATTGAAAAATCAATAGTACAGACCCAAAACCAAACCAAAACTTACAAGGGTTTATGATTTTGCAACCACAAGCGAACTGAGAGTACCCCGAAGGTTAACAATCTAGAAGACTCGGAGTTTTGTAAAGGAATCACAGAACCTGAGCAGGGTGTTGGAATGTGTAAAGGAACCAGGAAAAAAAACATAGTAATATTATAACATAATGAGATATTGAACACATTGTCTAAATAATAGAACGGGACTTGGAAACTTACACATTGAGCCCTTCAACGCGATATCGACATAACAAAGAGTGGGGTATGGAAATGCATTATACAAAGATCGACCCAACATGGTAAAGTATTTAATTACATATCAAAATACAATATACAGAGCTCAACCCATCACGATAAACATTACTTATATATAGAAGTGCATTATAGAGAGTTTGATCCAACATAATAAACATATTGCACACCATGGAAATGCATTATAATGAGTTGTAACCAACACAGTAAACATATTTCACACCATGGAAATGCATTATACAGAGCTTGACTAACCAAAGTAAATGCATGACACACCCATGGAAATAAATTATACATAGCTTGGCCAACACATAAATATAATGTAAGGGAATGTGTATTATAAATCAAGATTCGGGACCAAGAACTCATGTAGAACAAAGAGTATGCATACATCAAGTTCTGGTTAAATCGTATTAACAGAAGAATGTGTTCTCCCAGACACAAATGCAAAACCCTATTGAGCCAATGAATATGGAATAGGATATACAGAGGGAAGAATATTACAGTATAAAAACCAAGGGTAAATTTGAAAGACGGTGACCTCCATGTCAGAAAGGATACCGACTAAATGCCTTAATATCAATCCTAGCCAGAGAGACAAGAATATTATCAAAGGCAGTGGCCATCCCATGACCACCGTGAAACTACTACAGTCGCTTAACCCTACTACCTCGGAGTAAAAACATAGAAAACCAAAATTGAATGAAACAAATGCAAGGGTAATGGAACCAAGTGCCTCTTGATAGTGGAGAAGTATGGAGTGTATGCCAACCTCTCTCTGCCATGTGAAGCCAATTGAGGTGGAAATCTTGTAGTGGCACTTCCATGCCAAAATGTCAGGCCTGGAACCAAGGTGACCTACCACCATGAATGGCTACAACCAACTTAATGCCCAAGGCTAGGATTTGACCATCCAATGAATGGTTAGTTAATTCTTATTGAGTTTCTTACAGGCCAGGATTTATGGTTGATTCCGACCAGAGGTATAGGTAAACATGGTTCCAACATTATGCCTTTAAACCTAGGTTTAATTAAACATGTTGAAACACTTGGGAACCTCACCAAACTCCTAGCGTGGAAGTTAAGACATGGTGGTTGGCACCTAGGCCCATTCTCATTGTACACTAGTGTTCAAGGGTGAACTACATAAAGTATAGTTAGAGTATGTTGTATAGTTTTTGTATTTTATAAGTGCTTTGTGTTATGTTTAATAATATATCTAGGACTTCTATGAGTTGCATTTTATAAGTTCCTTTTGTTATGTTTAATAATATAAATAAGACTTATATGAGTGAGTTTCATTGGTTAGGCCTAGGCGATGGACCTTGGTAGGCCTATCCTTTATTATATTAACAATTGCATTGATAATGTTAGTAGAAACACATAGTGGAAAAAAGTGTATGGATATTATGATCCCTTGCATACCATTTAGATGGATCTTAATATCCCCTAAATACCATTTAGAAGGAGTTATGACCTTTCCATATATAGATATACATTAGATGGATTAGGATTTAACTATTCATTGTGTCACAACATTTTTCGTGACAGTTTAGACGATAGTGTTCCCCTTTAAAAAAAAACATTTTTTTCTGAAATTTGGGGTACATGTAACAACCCTGGTTAAATAGATGCATATGGATTATTAAGTAAAATTAATTAGATAATTAATTGTCCTAATATGTTTTTATTTAAACAAATATTAGTATTAATAATATTAATTAATTAATTAATTATTAATTAATTAATTATTAATTAATTGTTTATAACTGTTGATTAATTAATTAATTAATTAATTGACTACATAACACATTCAATGATTTGGGTAATAAATTAAGGTTCTTAATAACTTTAATTTAATCCTTATGAAACTTTACATATGATAGGTTAAGGATAATATAATAAAGGAGGGGATACGGTAATTAATGGAGGTGAGAAGAGTCAATGAAGGAGGAGATATGACAGGGAAGAGTCCTATGGGAGAGGGGAGGGGATCATTTTATCATTATCATTTTTTGGGGAGGAAGCATTTTGGAGGAAGGTACTCTATTTTTGGTTTGGCATATGTTCTGGTGTCGGGGAGTTTGGTTTTGGTGGGGGTTTGGTGAATCATTGCAGGGGCACCAGGTTGTTGGGGGTTTTGGGCACGGGGGCCAGGATTCCTTACGATATCCTGGAGCTAGGGAGCTGGATAGGTTACTCCTAGTTGGCTGGGTGGTTAGTCGGTTTGGGCAGCGTTTGGTCAAAGCAGCAGGCTAGGCAAAGCAACAGGTTGGACAAAGCAGATCAACGGGAATTAGCATCAGGAAGATTTATTTTATTTTATGTATTTGTTTTATGTATTATAAGGAATATGCAGTGTTATGTGGTTGTTCGTAAGCTAATTAGTATCTGTTCATAAATTTTATTTAAGATGAATGGTTATATGTTGGTTATTGGTTATATGTTGGTTATGAAGTTATGAAATGTTAGGATAACATGGTTATGAAGTTATGAAATGTTAGGATAGCATTTCTTTAAAATATTTTTTTGTTTTTGTTTTACAAGTCTCTATCGAGCAAAACCTTAAAGTAAACTACAATATTGAGGTTTGATTCACACTTCAAGGTAATCCTCGTGCACTTACACAAGTCCATACAACACTGTGAAATTTGCACACTCTTATTTTGATGTGCTACCACACACATATACCCAGGTGTGCACATCACTATGAAAGGTGCATATCCTTTATTTGATAGCGATCCTCGCACACTAATCAGGTGTGCTTAAAATGAAAAATTAGTGCCAATGACTCACCAACATATATGTAGATTTAGATTTACAATTGGTACCAATGGCTCACTAGCCTATTTGTACAATTACAAATGGGGTTCATATTAGGGACATTACATTCCCCTCCCCCTTATTTATGTACTTTCCTCAGTGCATTATATACACATGTACATACACATTTTCAAAATTATTCAAAGAGATGGGTATACTCTTCCTCCATAACATCCTTGCACTCCCAAGTTGCATCCTCAGGATAGTACCAGGTCCAATGGAATTTTACTAGCTTCATGACTCGATTCAAGAGCTATTTTATTTTTTGATCCAATATACAAATCGATCAAACTCGAAAATCTCCTTCTGGCTACTCCTAAATCACATTCCAAACAATAATATGATTAACATCCAATAGGTACTTTAAAAAAAATGATTAATGGAAAACATTATGAATACGCAAGGATTCAGGAAATGAAAGCGTTTATTTGACATGACCAATCCTCTCTATGATTTCAAATGTCCCATAGTAGCATGTTTCCAAGTTAGAACAATTTCCCAACTTCATGGAACTGCATCTTGATTTTTCTTTCAAGAACACATGGTCACCAAATTTAAACTCTTTGTGGGTTCTTCCTTTATATGTGCATCTTTTCTTCCTATCTTGGGAAGCCTTTAAATCATTCCTTAACTTTATCATCTTCTCCTCCATTTCCCATAGCAAATCTAGCCCAACCACTATGCAGTTTGTTGGGTTGTCCCAACTCACTAGTGTGTTGTAATTTCTACCATAAAGTGCCTCAAATGGGCTCATATTTAGAGATGCTTGATAGCCATTGTTGTAAGCAAACTCTACCATGTCAAGGAGTCTTCGCATTTTTATGGTTTATCCATCACATACATCCTAAACATATATTCAATCACTTGATTTACCCTCTTTGTTTTTCCATCTCTTTCAGGGTGATATGTTGTGATAAAGTTTATATTTTTTCCAAATCCTTTGAATACCCCTTTCCAAAAGTTCGATGTGAAATTGGAATCTTTGTCAGATAAAATTTTCTTAGGTATACCATGCAGTTTAGAAATTTTTTACATGTATATTTCATCAATGTTGGCTTCCTTGTGCATCGACCTCATTGGAATAAAATGGGAAGGTTTAGTAATCTTTTCCACCACTACCATAATATATTCATGTTTCTTAGAATTCTTAGGCAACTTAGTAATGAAATACATGGATACAACTTCCCACTTCCACTAATAAATGGAAAAAGGTTTTAGAAAATAGCTAGATGGTTGTACTAAACCTTGACCTTTTGACATTCAAGGCATTTAGCAATAAAATAAAAAACCTGCTTTTTCATGCATGACCGATAGTATTGTTTTTTTACCATTGCAAATTTTTTCTAGTATCCTGGTTTTCCAACATAAGAAACCTTATGCATAGATGACAATAACATATTTTTCAATTCTTGAACATTTGGCACATAGACTTTGCACCTATAAATCAATATTCCATCCACTTTTAGTTCATAACCTTCCAATTTTTATTGCGACATACCTTGCTGTAAATTCTCCTTTATATCCACATAGAATTGATCGGATTTGGCACCCTCTAAAATTATGTCACACAAATCTTATTTGTACATGATAATAGTTGTAGCCTGAATTTTATTCACCCTCTTGTAGAGTCAATCAACCAAGTTGTTCTCTTTTCCTTTGATATTATTTATGTCAAAGTCACACTCATTGAGTAATTATAACCACTTTTTCTATGTAGAATTTAAACTTGGTTGTCCAAACAGATACTTCAGACCACTATGGTCTATTCTCAACTCAAATATATTATCCATGAGATAGTCCAACCACATATTGAAGCCATGCACTATGGATTCAAATTATAAATCATGAGTAGCATAAATCCTTTCATGCTATTTTAACTTTATCAATTCATATAATATCAAATGCCTATTCTAACTAATGAATCCCCCAAGTCCTTCTTTGCAAGAATTTGTACATACAATGAAGTATTCCTATGAATAAAAAATTCTCAAAATTGGCGCACTTGTCAACACAAATTTCAATTGTTGGAAACTCCTTTCACAATCAGAAGTCCATTCAAATCACACACCTTTCTTTTGCAAGGATGTAATTGGGTGCACAATTTTTGAGAATCCTTAAAAACACCTTCTATAATAACCTGCAATTCGCGTGAAGGACCCAAAGATATTCCTTCCTTGTAAATGATATGACCCAAATAATGAATTTGTCACTGGTAAAATGAGCACTTTCTCAATTTTCCACATAGTTGATTCTCCTTCAATACTTGTAATAGCATTCTAAAGTGTTGTTCATGATCTTCTTCAGAATTTGAGTAAATAATTATGTCATCCAGAAATACAATCACAAACTTATCTATGTAATTTCTAAAAAAATTGTTCATCAAACACATGATGACAACTCATGCATTTGACAACTCGAATGGAACCACTTTGAACTTGTAATATTTGTACATCATTATGAAGACATTCTTGTTTATGTATTCTTCTTTAATTCTCAATTGGTGATTTTCATATTTGATATCAATCTTTGAAAATATATGCACTCCCCTCAGTTGATCAAAGATGTCATATATCCTTGGGAAAGGATAATTTTTCTTTATTGTTACTTTGTTCAACTACCTAAAGTTGATACAAAGCCTCAAAATAGCATCCTTCTTCTTCAAAAACAATACCGGGGTACCCCAAGGTGACACACTTGGGTGTATATACCCCTTCTTCAGAAGCTCTTCAAGTTGCATCTACAATTCCTTTATCTATGGTGTACTCATCCTATAAGGAGTCTTGGATAATAGTGTTACTCCAAAAATCATATTTATATAGAAATCAATGTCTCTTTTCAGTAGAAACCCCGATATCTCTTTAAATACATCCTCAAATTCTTTTAGTACCATATAGTCTTCAACATTTGTCACTTTATCCTTAGGTGGCTCCTGCATGTGTGCTACAAATAATTGACATACGTTTCTATTGCTTTTCTTAAATTGCAAGAATGCAAATTATATGATAGTTATAGACCTTAAAACTCCTTGAGTTGTTCTTAAGTTTCCTTCCTCATCCAAGCAAGTAAATTCCTTATTGTAACATTCTAGAACAACATGATGTTGGTTGAACCAATTTGTTGTTACTTGAGATGTTCACGACTATTAGGAACATACAGAGACCATTTTCAACCAAGATTTTGACTACAAGATGGCTCTTGTAGTCAGAGGGGGATCCCTCATATGATTTTAGAATGTTGGCTTCCCACTATCACTAAGCAACAATTTTATCATTAATCTCTACTACTAGATTTAAAAATGGTAAAAAGAATGTTGAACGAAATTATAGATAAATGAAAATTTACTAGGATTAAAGATTGTGAATTTTAGAGATTAGAGGTTTAATCTAGAACAAAGAAAAATAGTGGATAAGTGGAAGACAGATGAAGATGAGGAAAATGGGAAAAAATAAATCTTAGGGGCAGACAATGATTAAGAGTCACTATAAATCCTACAAAGGCGAAGAAGGGATGATGGAGTTGGGAATAGAAGTGATAGATCCAACAATGAAAAATGCCATATCTTGGAAGCATAAACATGAATTAGGTATAAAACATTAAATTAAATCTTATTAGCAATCTATCAAATATATATACTTAGAGAGGAACATAAAAGGTCCTTAAGATGAAATCCTTTAAATTAAATCTTATTAGCAATCTATCAAATATATATATGAGAACATAAAAAGGGTCATGAATGAAATCCTTTCATCATTTAATCTTAATTATTTATAAATATTTTACACGTAAAGATTACTTGATAAAATATTTGTTACACAATGGTGGTTGTACCAAATTGTGAAGTAACTGATTAAGATAACATAGAAAAATAAGAGAGATGTAATTAAATAAGATTAAAAGGGAAAAAATAATGAAATGAGGATTCATTCAAATAAGAGATGAATCCAATGAATCCCCTTGATTCATAAAATTTACATAAAATGATATCCCATTGGGATACAATGAAAACAATGTATTTTTTGGATGTATGGGATGACTCGGGTTCTACCTTACTTCTGCAGCAAAACCCTATTCATCATCGACCCTTCTGGTAAACCATAAGGATACACCGCGCATAGAGTGCACAACACAATCTCACCCAAGATGACTTATGGGTGACTACAAGACACAAATGTCTATATTCATGGAAGGGGTTGAGGATGTTCATTTTACTTCTACTGCTACTTTAACATGCATTCTACCATAACATTAATCTGATATACTATTTTATCCATTCAATAACATACATTATGCATTATTAATGTTGCACATTTTAAATAAACCCTAACATAGGCATTCTTGTAACCATCCATTCATCATTAAGCATAAAATCAACATAAATCCATTCAGATACATTGTAACATAGGGTTTTACTGTGTTTCACCCCCTGTAGGCTACGTCCAGAAGATCTTATGCTTTGTTTCTTATTCTTCATCAAAATAGTGTTGCACGCATTACATCATAGTTCAGTAGTGGTGAGGTTGACCAACAATGCACCAAGCTCCACAAATTGCAACCTTGACCTCAACTAAAACTAAATACCGAGTCCATCTGAGCTCTGCAACCCTCAACGATGCAAAGACTTAGAATGATACTTAAAAATATGTTCCAAAAGTAGGTTCTTCAGAAATGAGTTATAAGATAAGATCTCCCATATCTACCTCATATATCATATTTATATTAAAAAATGGGTAAAATCCCTTACATTGTGAATCAAAAACCTTAATTCTAAGCGGACTCTACTTTCCCACTTTCCAACTATATTCTGCGCAGTTGGTCTTTGATCCAACCCTTTACTTCTTGGATTTTGTGTTGGTCTTCCTTCTTTTCTGGCGTGCTACTTCCTTTTCCCTTATGTTGCACGTATTTCCCTTCTTTTCTGCTACAAACTACTCCCTTTATCCATTCCTTATATCTTATCCTCATTTTCTACACTTAAACCCAAAATTTACTACTCCAACAGGCCCCCAACACTAACATGTGACTCGTCCCGAGCCACTTAGGTCATGTGTTCCTCCTGCACTGATTTCTGCAATTCGTGGAACTTCATTTCTAGTTCATGTCCTTTTGTCTTCATCTATGCGTTATTTTCTATGAGTGTTTCCAAAACCTACGTTGTGACATGATCCTTTATTACTTGTATGCTTTCTGACTACACTTGTTCTATTCTGGATTTCACCATTTCCATCTCTGTTATCATCTTTTTTTCTTGTTGTTGCGGGGGCTCCAACTGATTCTCTCTGGTCTTCCTTTCCTCCTTGATTGCCTTCAATTCTACTTGTAAGTTTTTCATATTCTGCGCGACCCTCAGTCTCTCTAAGATAGAAATTGTATTTTCCCTTTACTTTATATCCTAGACTACAACATTCAAATTTTCTTCTCTCTAATAAAATTGTTGCATCCCTTCATCTTCTGCTAAGTTTGTCCATAGTTTCATTGTCATTTCATAGAGATCGGCTATTTCCTTTACTTCTAGTTGCAAAAGATATGATTTTTCTATTTCATGTTGTTCCCTTTCTCGTCTGACCTTTGGAGGGGTTGCTGGTGTCAACTTCCCAACCGACTCTACTATTTCCTCCTCGTAACCCTCTATTGTTTGTGTTATCCTCGTTATCTTATATTTTTCTCTATCTTCGATTGTTTGAAATACTTCCTCAAGTTTTTTTTTCAACTTCTCTGGGTATATCTTTTCTTCCTCATGTTCAATTAGAACTTGTTTGAGGATTTCTCCAACACCTCCTTCTCCTTCCCCAAGTGTGTTGCATCTGTCCTTTCCATTGATTTCACTTCCTTCCCCAAGCTCATATGTAACTTATATAGTTCAGTTTTTGGGATCTTGGATAAAACCAATTCCAATCATTATGCATCCTTCAAAGTATTTTGCGTGGTTTCCTCATTTACCTGTAACATACTCTGACTTATTTTGAATTTCATGCTTCCCATTCTTTTTGTTTCCATTATCTCCCTTTTTTCATATATGAATAAATGTTTCTTTGTACTTCTCTGATGTGTGACAGTGAGTTGTAAGATCTCAAAAAATTCTTTAAATTCAATTATCTTTGTCATGAGTTATTCTCTTCGAGACTCTATGACATAGAGTGCTTCCTCCCATCAATCTTGCACTTTATCAACTTCTAACTCTGCATCATCCTCTATGATTGTGAGCTCAATGGGATTATTTTATTCCCTCATATTCTTCCTCGGTTCTCCCATATGCATGGTTGATTTCCTCTTTTCTATCTTCACATATTTTGTTTCCTATGGTATGCTTCGTGTCCTTGTCTCCTGATTTGAGATTCATTGTTTCATTTTTGCTTTTGCATTTTTTCTTTCTGCAGTGTCTTCTCCTAGCAGTGAGGCTCTTGGTATTGTTTCCTTCTTCCTTGGTTTCTTCAATTTTTTACCAGTGATTGTTGATTTGTTGCACTCTACTGATTTTCTAGTATTGTCTACTGGAATACTATATTTTTTTTGTTGTATAATATTTTCCTCATTCTTTTCCCTTTTCCCCTTTGTTTACTGTTATTGGAACCTTCGATTGATCTAACCATTATGCGAGTACCCACTGGACTTATTCTATTGTAATGAAATAGTGCATCCTGATCCATGTCTTTTTTGGGTGTCTTATGGATTGTATCCATGTGTTATTTCTGGATTCCTTAAAGTTAGCTATCCCCTCATGCTCCTTCACCACTTCAAATGACATTCTCCATGTATTTACAATCTTCTCCTGCATATCTTGAATGTACATGCCAAAAATTATTGAATTCGATTTTCTCTGCTTGGCATCTATGTTGTGTCACAGGGTTTCATATATTGTTGCGCCACACCTTCCTTTTATTTCATAAAACATTGAAAACTTAGGTTTTTCGCATGCCTCCACGGCTATCAAAATTATCATGTAGGAATAGTGTAACTTTGTTCCAACATCCCTACAATCTTCTAAGAAACGGTTGTGTAGATACGACATCGAACTTAAAACTGTACCCTTTTCGCAATACGCAACTGCTTTGATCACCCCTTCTCGTGCTTCTTCTTTGCGACATTTCCTAAGTAGTTTGTAGGCCTTCCATTTTGTTGCAAATCTGCTAGTTGGTTTAATGATGTTTTTAATGATCATCCCTCTATTGACTCGGTATGTGCCAAATGTTACCTTCACTTCCTCTGCAATGGCCTTCTCCTTCTTTTTATTGTTGAGGCATTTCTTTGTTTCTACCCCATCTATCGATAACCTTGTCAACTTAGAAATTAGGTTGAGATCTATTGGGGCAGGTCTATCCATCCATAAAAATACTCCATGTACGTTCAACAAAATATGTTTGACACATGTATTTAGGTCTTTCGCCCTGTTGAAGTGAGGAATTTCCAACAAATTCATTATTTTGGAGTTGTAAAGTCCAACTATGCACTATTTAGGCTCCATAATCATGATTCATTTTGATGTTGACCCCCTGTTTTCCATATAAACCTCCTTCGCAAGATCTAGGAATGACCTTTGTTACATCATTATCGATGTACCATAATTTGGGAACACATCCAAGAATATATTCCACAATGACTACTGAGTTCTGAATTTAGGCCACTAATAACAAAATTGGTGTTTATGTGCACGTTGATGCCACTTTTTCCCTTTTCCTCGATGACCTTGCTCTTGTTTCCTCTATGGTTTCTTCTTCCTGCAATTCCAAATACGTAGTGTGGTCATATTTGACCTATGGTTTTTCCTCTGTTGTAGTTTTCTCAAATTTCAATTTATCACTTTCATCGTCGCCCTGTTCACCCTCTACGTGCACTGCTCCTAGGTTTTATGTGTTAGGTTTTCCTTTTGTCTTAGGGTTTCGTTCTTGCATTGCTTGAATGAATTCTAATGTTTCTTCTTGTGGGTTTTGTTTTTCGATCTGCATTAGACTAATGGATTCAGTATCTGTAGATGGAATTTCATCCACATAGACCACTCCGGTTATTTATCCCAACAATATTTTAGTACTACGAGTTCTTCGTATGAGCTGATTTAGTCCTTCAAACTTTAGCACCATCATTTTCTTAATTCACAAAAACTTGGCTGCAAATATCAGTTGGGTTCTTCACAAATTCTCACTTACTCACACTATGTTTTATCTTTCTTTATTTTCTCAAAATTCACAAGTGTTTTTGTGTTCTCCCTACTTTTCCCTTTTTATAGACTTTATCATTAAATATCTGATGTAACCTTTCTTTTTAGTTCAACAATTTTTCACTTTTACAGTCATTTATCGTCCCAACGTGCAATGTTTACTTTTCCTACATGTAGTCTCCTAAATTCTGTCACATCCATTTACTGTTTGTTACATGTTGTCATTCTTTAATGTCTATCTACCACTTATTCCTCTTACTACTTCTTTTTGTATTTTTCTTTATTTTTCTAGTTTTCTCTTCCTTTTTCTTATTTTTCTACTTTTTCTTTTCTTTTTCTTCTTTTTCTTCCTACTATATACAAAATGTACAATTCTACTTTTTGCGTTGTAATTACTGAGGGTTGATAGGTCAACCGTCCCTATAAATTTTTCAGTGGACTACCATTCACTAGTCCTTGAACTTCCTTTCCTACTAAGTCCTATAGCTATACGACACCTCCATCTATGACAAAATTTATCTGGTATGGACCTAGACAATGCATTTTAAGTTTCCTTCGGTCATGCAAATATTAAATATCATAGAGGAGAACCATATATCCTTCCTTTAAGTTCTTCTTATTAATAGGTATGTCATGCCATGCTTTATCTTTGTCTTTCTCTACCTCCTGATGGAAGCTAGCTATGATTATCTCTTCTTATAATTCTATAAGTTGAGCTAATCGTTCCTACATTGCACTTCTTTCTATCATTTCTATAATACCTACAATGAGCAAACTTGGTATCAAATCATCTCAGGGAACTACTACCTCCTATCCATACACCAACCTAAAGGGTGTCTGTGTTGTTAGCTTCTTGCATGTATTTTTGTAAGCCCATAATAATGTTGGTACCTTTAAATCTAAGTCATCCTTGTTCACAATTCAAATCTCTATTAGATAATTCTCCAATATCTTGTTAAATTCTTCAACTATTCCATTATCCCGAGGATGATATGGAGCGCTCTTCTTATGATGTATCTCAAATTATTACAGCATTTCCTCAATTGTGTTGTTGATTAAGTGAGGCCCTTGATCGCTCATCAATATTCTTGGACACCCAAACCTTGTCACTACATGTTCAAATAAAAATTGCACAGTAGTATTTGTACTACAATCCTTCATTGTTGTTGCATCATCCCTTATGTTCAAGCATTTTATCACTGTAATAATATATCTGGTTCTCGATCTTCTTGTTGGTGGATTAAGTGGACCTACAAAATATATTATCCATTTATGAAACACTTGTAAGGTAATATGATGTCTTAGTGGCATCTCATCCCTCCTAGATGGATTCCCAAAAATATGATAAACATCGCACTTCTGACAGTATTCCTTTGAATCCTTGTGAACTATTGGCCACCATAATCCTACGTGCAATACCTTCTAGTTTCTCCTACGTAGTGTCCTCTAGTTATGCCTTCATGTGATTTTGATAAAATAATAGGCCTTTAATGCTCCATAACACATCTCCTCAAAATGGTATCTTCTCCAAGCTTGTATAAATTACTTGCAATCAATTCGTAGTCTGCAGCTCTAACCACCAATTTTTTTATTTTGCGCAGTAGTAAATTCTTTTGGTGCAAATATTTTACTAAAAATCTCAATAATGTCAGCAAAATACTCATCAACTATCTGTACTGAAAAAAATTGTGCATCTCAGAATTTGTCTTCCAAGTTAATGAGTTTTTTCTCCATTAGTTATCCTAGATAAGTGATTTGGTCCTACATTCAATCTTCCTAGCTTCACCACAATTTCAAAGTCAAATTCTTACAAAAAAACTAGCCATATCCATAACCTCCCCCCCAACATTGTCTTATTAACTAAATATACGAGAAAATTATTTGTAAAAATATTGAAATGTTTCCCTAACAAGTACTGTATGTATTTCTGCAAAGCATATACCATAGCTAATCCTTCCCTTTCTATAGTGTTGTAGTTTTGTTTTGAATATGATAACTCCTTCCTTGCAAATGCAATAGGGTGATCTATATCACCTTCTCCTAGTTGGGTCAATACTACTCCTAATTCTATTACAGATGCATCTAAATGTGCATGAAATTATTTTTCTCAGTCTGGAAACACCAGAATTGGTGTAGTCACCATCATCTCCTTCAAAATATTCAAACTTTGCTGACATTTTTCATTCCAGTGATATTTGGTGCCCTTTTTCAGCAATTTCTCCATTGGCACGGTAATCTGTGAATATCCTCTTATGAAATTATTGTAATATCTTGTATGACCAAGTGTAATCTTCAACTGAAACAATGATTTCAGCGGTGGTAACTTAACTATGGCATCAATTTTAGCAGGATCAACAAACAAACCTTGTTTACACACCACAAGCCCTAAAAAAATACCAAAAGGTGTGTTGAAAATGATTTTCTTAATATTCAATGAGATCTAACATTGTATACATATATCCAACATTAGCCTTAATACTTCAACATGATACTTCAATAAACTAAACATTGTCCAATCATCCAAGTATACTTCTAAAAAGTTATGAATAAAGTCCCTAAAGGCTTCTACTACAACTCTTTAAAAAATTGTAAGTTCATTATTCAACTCAAATGGAATAACTATATACTGAAATGATCCCCATTATGTATAAAATATAGTCTTATGTCTATCTTCTGGTATTATCTTGATCTGGTGATATCCTGGAAAGCCATCGATAAATGAATAAGCTTCTTGACCCCCTACATTTTCCAAAATATTGTATGTAAATGGGTTAGGAAAAGGATCATGTAGGCCAGAATCATTCAATTTTATAAAATCTACACAAATACTAATCCCTCCTTCCTTATTTTCTTGCACCACCATAGGAATGATCCATTATGATTCTTCGAGAGGTTCTATGACACCAGCCTCTAACATCTTGTCAATTTCTTCCTTTACTTTCTCCTTATATATTGGGTTCAACCTGTAAGGTATCTGTCTTATAGGTTTGGATTCTAGATTCAAAGGAATCTTCATATCTCCTATATATGTTTCTAATCCCTTCATCTCTGAGAATGTTGCTGGGAATAATTCACTATACACTATACTCACATAGTAATTATGTGATTCTTTCTATTGTTTGATAATCCCGATAATATCCAATGATTGCAATCTTTGGTTTTTCTGCAGATATAATGTTTACCTTATTCATATTTGATGGCGCAACATAATCTTCTAAATCTATCTTTGGGAATTCTATTTCCCTTTCTCCTTCAACTTATGGTATCTAGATATTGTGTGAATTATCCTATGTTGGATATTCTTCTTATACATTGTTATAATATTTTAGCAATTGTTTAACTGTTTGTCTAGTCTACTTCTGATATGTTGGGATTATTTCAAATTCAGGTTCTTCTAATATCTTGTATCTTACCACCTTTAGTGTTGTATCCATCTCTAGACTTTCATGCTTAAAGGAAAATGTAACTACAAAACTATGTTGTATCTCTTCCTAGTTTGCAGTTTCTCTACGTTATTCCTGTTCTATGTACCAATTCTTTGGAATTCCTTCTAATGTGTGAATGAAATGGTGTGGCCATTATTTTGGTGGCACTAATCTCCATTGAACCATGCACTTATCTACATGTTCTTGAGGTTTTCCAAATACCTCATATTTCTCCTCATATATATGCTCCTGCTCTACATCGAATCTTATGCGTAGTAACCTCTTACACTAAAACCAGTTGTTCATCTTCTCCTTATGTGTACCCCACCAGTGGGTAGGTGTATCTTTCAAAGAAATATCCAATATTGGTAATCTTTGAATTTATACTACTTCTAACTCAAACTTCATTAAGAAATTCTTCTAAGTCATTCAGACCATAAAAAGTAGGAGGCTCTCTTACCTATGAACCAATCCATCTCAGCACGCGCATCATTTTGTCACATCTTCTGGTGGATAATTCATGTATTCATTTCTTCCATCTCTCCAGTACTGTTTCATAGTCTAAAGAACACAAAATAATACTCCTACAAATGAGCATGTCATATGCAGTTTGGTTGATATAATTTTATTCATGTGCAGTAGTTCTGTAGAACTAATTTACGTTTTCTCTAAGAATATTGTATTTCGTAGGTTCCACATACCTTACTCTTTCCGAGGGATCCAATGGCGCAATAAATCTGTATTCTCCATATTCAAATATCATCTTCCTTTTCTTAAATTGATAATAACCTGGTTATCAAAATGCCAATCCAAACCCAACAAAGATGGATATGGCGAAGTATTATCTGTTATGTCAATGACTTCAAATTCTTCCATGGTGTGCACACCATCTAGATATATTGTAATCCCTTTCAATATTCCAATTGGCACCACTCTATGTTGATTTTCTAGCTTCAACTGAATAGGTGAATACCCGAATTGAGGTTCTCCCATATCTTCCCATGTCTTATTTTGCATAACATTGACTTCAGACCTTAAGTGTAGTATGATATCCTTCATATTGAAATATCCTATGTTTTCACTAAAATTGAATTCCCTTCTTGTTCTTATCTTATTACAGACTTGATTCACTCTTTTTATCCCTTCTTCCCTAGAATTACACTTTAATAACAAATTATGTTGTACCTGTAAATAATTTGTATCATTTAACAACTTTACACAAGACCCCAATTTTTTTCTTAAGTTACTTACTTGATATGAAGCTTTCTCATTGTTGGTCTGATCAAATAATGGATTCATGCCATACACCGGTATCTCATCTATTGGTTTTATTCCGAAAGTTGACGCAATATTTTCTTTCATAATTTCTTTTCTAGCCTCTTTGAATATCTCTTTCTCTTTTCACACATCAAACATATGTTAAGACGTGTTATTATTCCTAACCCACTGGTACTGATCCCCATCCTTATTTGTTTCATATTCTCTTGTCTTGTCTCTACCTATAGCAATGATTTTGATCTTATTCCCATCCTCTTCTCTCTTTTCCACAAAAATCCATTGTACGTTTTGATTGATCTGGTTTCTCTTCTCCTGTATCTTCACCAAAAGTGTCAGACAATATTTTGTCTCATGGTTTGTTGCACAAAAATACATATATGTTAGAGGTGGTTGTGGGAAATCTCTTGCATAATGCCCTAGTTTTTTAAATTTATGAAAAAGTAATGGTCCTCGACCTCCTCCAAAGCCTCCTCTGTTACAATGGTTATCTTCACGTGATGTATTATATTGAGGTCCCTATTGTACTGTGGTTGTGCATTATTATAGTGTGGCGGTGTTATGCACTTTTGTGCGTTGTTATATTGTGGTGCTGCTCCAAACTGTTTCACATTATTGTACTACAATTGTGGTTGAAATTGTTGCATGATGGTATTTTTTGGTTTTTGCGCTTTGTTATACTACAACTAGTGTGTATGTTGTATTATTATGTGTTTATCGTACACCCTATATGTATCTAAAATCCTATCTTTCATCATCTCCAAAGTTTTGCAGTGCTTGACTTCATGTCCAATTGACTTGCAAAAATTACAAAAAGTAATTTTCAGTACTATCTGAAACTTCTGTATCATGGGAAAATGATAGGGATGATGCCCATTTTTTTTACCAATCTCACTCCATGTTCCTCATGAAGATAAAGGATTTGGCATATCCACTAAAATATATTGCACAAACAATGGACATTCATTCTTGTGATGGCCTTCAGTTCTTCATAGTGTGCAACAAATATCTTCCATTTTTTCCTTACCTTTATTATGATTCAACTGAAATGTTAATTTCTTTAGGTCTTGTTTGAGATCGTCCATAGTCATATCTCTCTACTTATACTAATTTTCCTCTAACTGAAAGTTTTCTTGTAGGGCCTCAGCCTGAATTTGGAACTTCTATTGACTCAAAGGATACTTCAAATGTGAAAAAAAATATATTTAAAAAATAAACGTCTATGTTTCATATCAGTAATAGGATACTTCAACTTACATTTTATTATTTTTAGCTTCTTGTCCACCCCCTAGATTGATTCTCCTAGTTTCTGCTTGATCAATATCATTTCAGTCATCAACTGATCCTCTGAGCTTGGTTTCAGTAATTCATTGATTAATTTCCTCTTCACTTGTGCTACAGTTGTAGGTGTTCCTGTTCGATCATTTGTTGCGAGACCCATGTACTAGTATAATGTGTTGTCTCTGAATGTGATTTCCAACTGTGAAACCTTTGTATCTTCATTTGTAATATGCTTAGATTTCCATATCTTCTCAAATATAAAAAAATGTTTGTTTGGCTCCTATGACCCTTCTCCTAAAAATTTTAGTAACCTAATACTTGGATCTTGTCCTCCCAATATGAAGTTTATTGTACTACCACTTCTGCGCGATGTAAATACTTGACTACTACATGTTGAACTTACACTTCTACTTGAGTTTCCATTGGACCAACATCTTGTAAAAACTATTATACCACTAATCACTTGTTGGTTAATTGGTTTTTCTTCTTTAGATGTATTGGTCACACATGGGATTGTGGGTTCAACACTAATTTAGATCTGGAATGGAGGGCCTTCTTTTACATCGAACCCCTGACCTCTAGTTTTCCTCTCATATGTTGCATGCAATATTTCCTCAATCTTCCCTGTCACGCGAAGATCCTCTACCTCTTCCTCATCACTATCCAATCCCTCTCGCTCGGCTAATGCCTTGATTTTACTATTGATCTTATACTTGTAGGGTCATCTGTTGCATTCCACTCATGATTTCCTTATTATTTTCCTATCCTACTACTCATCCATCATTATGGGGTTCATTTAATCCTTCTTCTGGCCTCCGTCTAGAGCCTTCTCCATATCTTAGATCTTATTTAGTGCTTCCCCCAGCTCCCCCATGCGAGAAGAGTGATTTAGTTGTCTGATTCCATGGTCATTACACCTTTATCATGCACTAACATCTTGAGTGACCTGATGTACCTCCCTATGGGTCCCTTAAAGAAATCCTTCTTTGCAACAATATATGACTTCATTGTGTCTACTGTAAATTTAGTAATAAACCCCGTAGTAATATCGTCTAACCAAAAAGACACTTTGTGGGTGAATTTGTTATTAACCCTTTCCAATCACACAATATTCTCAGTATTCCACTCTACAGGTGTAATTTGATTAGTCAGATGAGTATCCTTCAACCTCAATATCCTCTCATGTAATAACTCTAGAAAATAACATAAATATGCCTCATACAAATCTATAAGCACATACCTCTGCATATATCGGAGTAGTGTATACCTAGTACTTCTATTATCTTTTTGTGTGAACTTGAGTTTTTTTGTCTCCAACCATCTTTCAATATCTTTCTTTGTACGGTTCCATGGCCTGAACATTCATTTATACCACTTCATCTTCTCTACCAAACCCCTTCCAGGTTGTCCTTCTCAGTTTGAGTCGACAAAAAAACCATTTTTTGGATGTATGGGCTGACCCAAGTTCTACCTTAGTTCTCCAAAGAAACTCCATTCACCATCGGCCCTTCTAGTAAACCAGAAGGCTACACCATGCACTGAGTGCACAATGAAGTCTCACCTGAAATGGCTAATGGGTGACTACAGGATGCATATGTCTGCAGTCATGGAAGGGATTGGGTATGTTCATTTTACTTCTACTTCTACTTCAACATGCATTCTACCATAACATTCATCATATCTACTAGTTTATCAATAAAATAACATCCATTCTGCATTATTAGTACTGAACATTGTAAATAAACACTAACATAGGAATTCATCTAACCATTCATTCATCATTAAACGTCAAATCAACATAAATCCATTCAGACACATTCTAACACAGGATTTTACTGTGGATCACCCCCCCTAGGCTATGTCCACAAGACCTTTTGCTTTATTTCTTATTCTTCATCAAAATAGCATTGCGCACATTACATCATAGTTTAGTACTAGTGAGGCTGACCAACATCGTGTCAAGCTCCACAATGTTGAGGAAAAGATATGAAATGATCTTACTCAAGCGTTTTCATACTTTACTTGGCTAAAGAAAAGTAGACATGAATATCACCCTATGTTTATAGCCAACAAAAATAACATCCTAACTCACAAGTATTAATTACGAGTTCTTAGGCTAGTATTTTATCAACAAAAAGCTTGTTGGACATTCACTTTTTATGTAATTTTATGAATATAAGAGTTTTTGAAATGAATATAAGAACAGAAGTAAAGACACCAAGATGATAATCAAGACAATTGATACATAAAGAAATCATTTATTTCATTCCAATTCACCAAAGAGTCATTTTCTTTACAAAATCTCATACATAAATCTTGGACCAAAGTCAAACTTAGACATCCCTGATGGAACATACAAAAGGACCTCTGACAGAAAACCAAAATTGAACTCTAAAATATAGATCAACTTGCCACATATTGTTGCCCACCTGACTTTGCACAATAGCCTTTATCAGTCATGAAAATTAATTCACAAACGGACAAGTCTAGACAGACTATCAAAGATGGATCAACACCTCTGAAAAACAAGTGTCTGAATTATTTGATTCAGCCCTGAACATTGTTGTCTACAATAAGTCCCTACTATCATAAAAAAGAATTAGGCTGTGATGAATTTATGAATTAATTAAAACTGAACTATCTCAACATAAACTCAAAGATCAAGCCTTAGCATACTTCTGTTTATATCCCCCTTTGTTCCTCCCTTTCCTTTTTCTTTTAACAAGTCAGAATTGGTTGAAGTAGTTAAACCAACTCATTAGTTAAGTTAACTAAAAGACTCAACTAACTTTAGTTAGGGGGAAAGTAATAATCATAATAAGGGTCATAAATAAATAATAACTAGTAGGTGGGACCCCTTGTGACTCCCTTTAGTTCATAACAATTGTAACAATCATAACATAACCATTAGTTAAGAAAAAACACCTCCTATCAATATATTTACTTTTGGCAATTTTAGTTCATGAAATTTGAAATTATTTCAAAAATAATACTCATATATCCAAAATAAAACATGTTTTCCAAAGATCCATGAAGTCAACTGTCACAAAACAATAGATAACATAAAACTAAAAAACCATATTTCCCAGTGTGTAATGAAACCCTTCCTTGGTTTCTTTTGTCACCTATTGATTTTCTTGAATTTACCTCTGGCTGTGCAGAGACTTTAGGCTTAATCTCACCGATCACGTGGGAAGAATTGTCCCTCAAATGCATCCAGGAAGACACAGATTTGTCAGAGTCATTGGAAGGTAAGGAAGGGGCAGCAATGGCTTTTCCCTTATAAAGTGCATGGTGGGCTTCAGTATTCAATCTCTTCCTAGCATGGGAGGATTGAACTGGCGAGTGGTTAGGGGCATCTTGGACAATGGGGTTCAAAGGTGGAGGAGCAGGCAAAGACAAGTTGGTCCAGCCACAATGTTGTGAGACTGTCGGGTGGACAATCTCCTGCCATTCATCATTTTTAGGGACCTCCAGTTGTAAGGAGACATGAGGAGCTACAGGGATATAGGGGGCTTGTGGGGCTTGGAAAGGAGGCCTTTTAGGCCTAGTTTGGACTATTCCCTTCCCAATCCAATTGAACAATATGGCATGAAACAATTGGCCAAGCTCTTATGAATTAGCGTCAAAATGTATGGAGAACCTAGGCCTTCTTGGGCCTTGGTTCCAGTTACCTCTACCTTTGTTTCCTCGGCCATGGATTCCTTGACTGAAAAAACACATCCGACATGCATGATCGATTAGAAAATAGTCTTTTAAATAACGATACATGACAACTATTAAAAATATGAAACAAATTTGGCTCAGAATGTATCAGGCTCATGCAATCCAATCCATACAAATTGTTTTGTTGTTAATCAATGAGCACGAGGGTGAAAAAGGGTTCAGGGATATGTGAGCGGTTTGTATTGAGTGAAAATATGATATAATGGAAGGGGAGAAAACATGGTAACTTCTCAATGACAACAATAATCAACTGTAAAGCAAACCAATAAAACTTCAGTACAATCCACACAAGACACTACAAATTTCATACATTTTAACACATAAATTCTATTGACTGTAATTAATCTCAGAACAGGGAGTGAAAAATAAAATGGGAAGGTGATGGGATTTGTAATTAGTGGAAGATGAAATCATGGAAGGGAAGAAAGATGATTATTGTTCATGAGATTAATTGAGTGATCCAAAAACACGTTACGAAGAAGATGCATCAACCATCCACAATTTATGTGCCATTTAACTAATTCATTGTTCATAATCAAATATCTAATACAATGCTACTGCAAAAGAGAAGGTATTCCACAATTTTTAAAAGGTTATGTTCCATTCATCCACATACTTTGCAATTATAACAATTTTCGAACAATACTCATTTCCAATCTGTAAACTATGAAAATCAACCATTGCCCATGCATTTATTCAATTGACAGTAATACCCAAAAGCCATGTTTCTAAATTAACAATGAAGTCACTATTACTGCAATCGAGCCTATTTAAATTCAATGATCTTCGTTAAAAAATATAGGCGGTAACAAAAAATAAACAAGACCAAATTGCTACAGCCGAAATATTAATTAATCATAAAACCCATAGTTACGATTTAGACATAAGCTACACACAGGGTAATTTTGCACAGGCAATGTGGTTCTACCACTGTCAAACAAAATGATTCAATGTGACTTAAAAGTTGGACCACCCATCCAACACGACTGTTATCAATAAGATGCCTGCTTAAACCAGTGGTCGATTGAAATAAATAAACATGTTAAAAACTCTGTGGGTATCCCCGAGTGTTAAAATGAAGCTATCAATATCACACATAGTGCACAACTAACAAAATCCCATGATGCAATATGTTTTTTTGAAAACAAACACACAGTCACCATAATAAATCAATACAACGAGTTGGTTCATTAATACACAGTATGACTTCGATTTAATCCAACTGTAACCAACTATGTTGTGAGAACTCAGACCTATATAATCAAACAATCATAAGGATATAGTGGATACAATTTCTACAGTCATCCAATTCAATAACCATCTGGTCCCCAAATAAAACCACATTTATCATGACCATTACTTTATTGTGAAAAACCACCATATACACAACGCAATATGCATGAGCAACATCAAGCATTTGCAACCAATGATATCTAAAGATCCAATCAATACTTAGTGCAAAATACTAGTGACTCTGTAACAACCAACCAATTCAACATTGTCATAAAATCAATTTCCCTAATAAGTTGTGACAACCACGCATACCCATGACCCATTCGAAGTGGGGCAACGTCCCTTTCCATTAAAGGATACTGAGTTATTAAACATAAGGAGAGGGGTTGTGCAACTTAAGTTGTGCAGATAACAAGCAGTGTTTACCAATGTTATACATAGGCAGTAACTAAATGCCAAACCAAAACAACTGTCATATAGCCAACTAGAAGGGTTTGTACTAAAAAATAGTTGGCAATATACAACCATCCAACAATCCAATGGTAACCCTACAGGCCAGGATGGTGTTCCAT
This sequence comes from Picea sitchensis, assembly GCA_010110895.2. Lineage (NCBI taxonomy): Eukaryota > Viridiplantae > Streptophyta > Pinopsida > Pinales > Pinaceae > Picea > Picea sitchensis. The sequence continues at coordinate 21,016 of SNQJ01S0035837.1, read as the reverse complement.
GTCAACCCTCGAGCGTGTGTAGTTAAAGGTTTGCATTGTGACTAAAACAAGAAAGATAGAGACAACTTCCTTTGATGGTGAAAAATCCCAATACCAATAGTGCATAAATAGAGGAAAACACAAATTATTTGTGAATAGATAACAAGTCCCGATACAGGAGGGCTACCACAGAAGAGTGAGGCTCCAACCTGACCGATAGTGATGCATAACGCGCGCAGGGTGTAACCTTTCTAGCTCTTAAAACAACCACAACAATGAGGTGAGGACAAGGCCGAGTAAGAATAGGAGATCCCATTTTGTGGCCTTTAGTGAGGAAATCAACCATTTCCTGAATGAACGAAACACAGTGATGAAGAGTGCCTTCATCCATTAAACCCATAAAAAACTAGATACTGGAAAATGATGCTCACACGTGGGGACAATCATCCAAGCAAACCTACATAAAAAAATACCTCCAACTAAGCCAGTAGTGGTAGTAGAGAGCTATCACCAAGAATACCAATAACCTCTATGAACTCAAAAATATTACAGAAGAACCATCCACTCTTCATTCCAACACCAAAATTTTACACAGTTGCAATGCTTAGGAAAAACAAAAACCCATACACCTAAGCCAATACATTTCATAACCAGAGCCAAGTCAAGAATGGCTAAAAAAAGGACATACTTGTTAAACGAATTCCATAAAATGAGAGTTGGTCGAGCGGTTCCTTCCTGCTAAAATATCAGAGCATAACACAACAACAAGATCAAACAATAGCCCAACTAGGGTGGTAGACAATGGGAAGAGTAAAGGTGACGTGCAGTAAATTCATGCCGCCTCCACCCTTCTCCATTCTCCAGTACATGCCAAAAATTCTCCATTAACACAAAAAAATCCTATGGTTATAATACAAAAAAACCCTTTACAATATTTTCTCTGTAGATAAGGGAATGGTCATATTTCCTCAAAATGGTCCAAGCCCGTGTGCTCATGAAAAAATGATTGAATCTCCCAAATTACACTAAGTCCATCAATAGACATTGTATTCCTTAAACCAGACACTTGTTACCTTCAAAATTAGATTTATCCACATGCTAAATCGTTCCCATCCCTCGAAACTTAGGATAAATAATTATTCATAATTACACTTTTCAGAAATATTAATAAAATATTCACTTTGACATAAGCCCCCATAGGCTTAGACCCCACTTTTCCATTTTTTGGTGGAGTTTATCCCCCTGTCTCTTTTCATCTGATATGTTTTCACATAGCTATGTGATATTATTAATAACTCGAGTGTGATTACATTTTACAAGGATAGACACATTGGCCTCTTTGAATCCCGACTCTCTAGCCCCATAACCACATAGGCTTTGTGGCCTCAAAGACATACATACATATATGTCTGTGTGTGTGTGTGTGTGTGTATCATTTCAATGCGCACTTCAAGATAATCCATGCCCACTTACTCAAGTGCGCACAAGACTTTGAAATGTATGCATTGTTCATTTGATGTGCTACTAGGTGCACTTACCGAGGTGCACACATCACTATGAAATGTGCACACCCTTTCTTTGATAAAAATCCTTGTGCACTACTCAGGTGCAATTAAACCAAAAATTAGTGCCAACGACTCACCTACCTATATTTACAATTACAAATGGGGTTCAGATTAGGGACATTACAATCCCTTCCCCTTTTTATGCATTGTCCTAATTGCATTATATACACATTTACATACAAAATTAAAAAAATATTCAAAAAGATGTATATACTCTACCCCCATAGCATCCTCGCATTCCTAGGTTTCATCCTTAGGATTGTACCAGGTTCATTGGAACTTTACTAGATCCATGACTTGATTTGAGAGTTGTTTGATTTTTTTCTCCAATATGAAAACCGATCGCACCTCAAAATCGCCTTCTGGCTCCACCTGAATCACATTCCAATCAATAATTATTAGAATCATGTTCATACCTTTTAAGAAATTATATATGGAAAACATTATGAATAGACAAAGATGCAAGAAAATAAAATGTATATGCGACAGGACCAATCCTCTCTAGGATTTCAAATGGCCCACAGTAGCATGGTGCCAACTTATAACAATTTCCCAACTTCAGGGAATTCCATCTTGCTTTTACTTTCAAGAACTCGTGGTCACCCACTTTAAACTCTTTATGGGTTATTCCTTTATCTACGCTACTTTTATTCCTTCCTTGGAAATCCTTTAAATGTTTTCTTATCTTTACCATATTCTCCTACATCTCCCGAAGAATATATGGAACAAACAGTGCGTGGTATTCTATGTTCTACCAACTCTCTCATGTGTTTCACTTTATACCATAAAGTGCCTCAAATTGGCTCATCTTTAGAGATTCTTTATACCCATTGTTGTAATCAAACCCTACCAACTGAGAGTACTCTTCCCATTTTTATGGTCTATACATCACATACATCATGAGCACATCTTCAATCACCTAATTTACCGTCTCTATTTTTTCATCTTTCTCAACGTGATACGTTGTTCTAAAATTCATTGTTTTTCCAAATCCTTTGAATATCTCTTTTTAAAAGTTCCATATGAACCTGGAATATCTGTCAGACACAGTTGTCTTAGGTACGCCATACAACTTATCAATTTATTGAATGCATATTTTAACAATGTTAGTTTCCTTATGAGTTGACTTCAGTGGAATAAAATGAGCATATTTAGTAATCTTGTCCACCACTACCATAATAGAATAATGTTTCTTAGTATTCATAGGCAGCTTAGTAATGAAATCCATGGTTACAAATTCCCACTTACACTCAAGAATGGTCAAAGGTTGTAGAAAACCAACTGGATGTTTGCTAAGCCCTAATATTTGCTCATTACCCCTTAATTGGGGCATATTATATTAGTAATGTTATTTTATTTATGTCATCTTTAGGCCGTTAGTTGTAATTATACCTCCTAGTCTCCTATATATACCAAGGAGACATTTTCATTTTGAAACATCTTGTACTTCAACATTTATGTGGGGTAAAAGGAGGTTTCCCCCTCGAAGAGGCTTATTATCTGAAATTATCTCTTTTTCAAGGCATTGAGTACTTTTTCTGAATTTTTTCTATGCTATATTGATATTTGGTTCTTAACATATGGTATCAAAGCTCAAGGTCTTGGGGTTTTGCTGCTACATTTGAGACACCTTGGAATTTTTGATATAATTTTTTTTCTACAACGTTTCAGATGGAACGATTAGGAGTATATTTAGTAGACGGATCAAGGTACATTGGGTTAAAAATTCAGCTTCTGAGGCCTTATACTTTCAGAGATACAACCTGTACAAGATAGGGTTCTAGAATCAACCTGAACTGAGTCATTGCGTAATTTTTGCTATAAATTTTTTTTTGTAACGTTTCAGACCCTAAAATTTGGAGTATATTCACAAAAATTAGCAAGGTATTTGTGTATTTTTTTTTATCTTCCGGGTCATCTTAAATTTGTAGATACATCCTATGTAAGATAGGGCATCTGACTAGTCCTATTGACTATTCTCAAGAAGGTGTTCCAGGTAAAACAATAATAACTTCTTCCTAGAGTATCCAAATTGAGTGGGACTAGTTTCATTGGATCTTGGACAGTATTTAGTATTTCCAGTGCGAGTTACAGAGTTTTATATCAATTATTTTGTGTGGGGTACAATATACAAGTGAGATCTCTTGGAAAGGACAAAAATTGGCAAGTTGTGGGGAAGTTACCATAAATTCCACTTAGCACATCCAATTTTGATCAGACTTATGGAATTGCAGAGAAGAAATATCAGAGAGATACATAAAATAAAGTTTCATACCTAGAAGGGTCGAAACTTGGGAGATACAACAGAAGAAAGATTGTCTAGCAGAACCACCTCAAAATCAACGTTCAAAAGTGACACTTCGCCAACATGCCACCCAAAAAGGGAACTTATACACAAAATAAGCCTCCAGACAATCCTACTTGGAATCTTGATGAAGGTGAAGAAATGCGTAGGGACATAAATGATTTACAAAAGAATATAGTAACAAAAGATGAACTACAAGAGATGATGGAGGGTTTAAAAGGGGAGATCATGGAAGTA
>SNQJ01S0035837.1:0-16920 GCA_010110895.2 Picea sitchensis | reverse complement strand
CTTAGAGACAGATATTTCCTGAGGAAATCCATAAAGGGTAAAAACCTCTTCTTCTTTATATGATAAGTAATCTTTACATTTTGTACATTATCATACTTATGAGCACCAACTCATAATGAGGCTACAACCTATGTTTTGCAAGATGCTACTTCCTGAGAGAACCAACTCTCTATATTCTCTAGCACCCACTAGAAGGAAGCACCGACTTTCTGGTTTCTCTAATACCCACTAGAAGGAAGGACCAACTCCCTAAGAGTTCCAGAACCAACTGGATGGAAGCACCAACTTCCTAAGAGTTCCAACACCAACTGGATGGAAGCACCAACTTCTAGTTACACAGGCACTGACCTGTATATCAGAGAACCATTGTTCTCCCTTGCACCACCCTACCACCCTGGTTTCTCTGGCTGCAACCAGATGGAAGCTACAACTCCCTGTGTTCAAGCACCCACTTGAACCTATGAGGACAACAATCCTCCCTAGCACCTCCCAACCACACTGAAATATCAATATTTTCTACTGAAACTTATTACAATGATATAGTGTTCATCAATGGCTTACCAGTCTCATCAATGTTCTGCTACACTGTCCTGCTCTGTCTGCCTCATTATCTTCCTGCACACATGCCTTGCGCTTTCTATTCTTCTACCTTTTATGCTCTGTGCACCATGTCCATTCAATGCACCATTCCTCTTCTGTGTATTTCAGCTGTTGCACACTGCCTCCTTTTATAGGCATGAATCACTCTCAACAACAACCATCATCTCTTCTTTATTCTACGTTCTCATCATCTCTGTCCACCTTCTTCATGCTATATGCACAATGCTTCTACATGCTCTTCACAGTTACATTGTTCTTCACATTGGGATATACAATGCCACTCTACATTGCCATCGCTTCACTCCCTTGAGCATCAACACACTCTCTCTATTCCACATGTTCTCCTCATGTCGATTCCTCTTCCTGGTCATCATGGAAATTCCTCATCTTTTCTGGAGGTTATACCCATGCGTTCATCATCATTGGGTGTTATTTTGAGATTCCTTAGCCTGTCCAGCAGTCGATACTCTTCATCTTCTCTATCATAGTTGAGCTCATCCTCTCTGTTGTAGTTATAGGCTTCAATTCTCTTCCATCTGTCAATCACCTCTATGAACTGTCTTCATTCCATTGGAAGATTCCTTGAGACTCTTCAGCTCCTCTAGCAATCACACTGAGGCCTCTTTGATTTTTCTGTGCAAAACCAATCAGTGGTTTTTGGAAGTTATACTATGAACCTCTTGAGCCTTATGCCTTTCACATGTGCCTCAGGAGGTGACCACATGCCTATTCAAAAGATGCTTTCACGATTCACATTTTGACAATTCCTGTTGTGAGGCATCTCGACTCTCCAAGTCATGATCTCCGAAATGGAGATTAGATTTGTGCTAGCTCCTCCCTTGAGCCTTTGTTGATGTGACCATAGGTTATGACCAGGGGCCAATTCTGAACATGCATTTCACATTTCACGTTTCGGGGACTCTGTGAAGAGTCGTCTCAACTCTCCATGTCCCAAACTCCAAAATGGATCTTGTCTCTTCAAGCTCTTCTCTACATCTCTTTGATAATGTGACCACCGGCAGTGACCAAGCGCTTATCCATAACGCACTTTCACAATTTCTCATTTTGGCATTCCTATGATGAAGGGTCTCGACACTCCAAGTTGCAATCACCAAAATAAAGCTTCATTGCACTAGCTCCTTCCTCCATCTTCTGCCAATGTGACCACTATATGTCACCATATCCTTATTCGAAAACACATTTCGGTGTTTCAACATTTCTGTGATGAAGTGTTTCGACACTCCAAGTCACGAACCTCGAAATGATCCAAAGGTATTTTGGCATTTTGCATTTCGTCATTTCATAATTTTTGTGATGAAGTGTTTCGACACTCCAAGTCACGAACCCCGAAATGATCTGAAGGTATTTCGACGTTTCAACATTTTTGTGATGAAGTGTTTCAACACTCCAAGTCACGAACCCCAAAATGATCTGAAGGTATTTCAGGTTTTTTCATTTCATGATTTCATCATTCTTGTCGTGAGTGTCCTTGACACCTCCAACTCTCGGTATCCAAAACTTCGAAATAGAGTAAGATCAATGGTCCATAATCTCCCTTTGATCAATGACTCAGATTAAATCACGGTTTCACATTTCGTGATTTTGAGAGGTTAGAGCACCTCCTTCCTTTGACATTCCAGTGAGCGAAATGTTGATCTGTGACCATGTCTCCTACGGGAAGATGGATGATCCTCCTTCTTTCAGGATTTTGTAATCCCGCTTCTCCTAGCACTTTAAAGAACGTGTAGGTTCTCCTGGATCCAATGATGTTCGGATCGTGTGCTCATATATAATGCCCGAGATCTGTACTCCATATTTGCGCTCCTCCTGTTTGGATTCATATCTGATGGTCATCGATAATTCTGAATGGGATCCAACGATCACTATTTCTCTTCATTTTTATTCTTCTGATCTTTCCATGCCATCATCGCTGTTGATCTTCCTTGCCTGCCTATTTTCCATTGTTGTCTCCCAACTGTAAACCTTCCAACGTCGCTACTATTCTTTCCTGTAACCATACCTTAGTCATTTTTTTTCTTTCCATCAATAACTATAAGCATGCTATCATTGTTGTTGTTCTTTCCTGTATACATGCCATCGTTGTTTCTTTTCTTGCCATTAATGACACGCACGCTCTTCTTGTAAACATGACAACACCTACTTGTGTTGAGAACCGCGTTGTCATCAAAGTTTGACATTGTATCTAGTTTGTTATGTTTCCTTTTTGCATCCCCCACCATCTTTTTGGTGTATCTTTCAGGGCCTCATCCATAGCCAACAACCTCGGTTGTGATGGTGCAATTGTTTCAAATTCCATCAAGAAGGATTCTAAAGGATTCAGACCATCAAAGGTAGGTAATTTACTTGTTGTTGTACCAATCCAATGAACTTCTTTGGTCAGTCGAGCACATATCCTTGTGATACTTCATACATCTAGTTCTACCAGTTCTCCAACGCTTCTTCTGAATCTGATGAACACACGTTGTCACTTCGCCAGCTTAGATTCCCATGGGCAGTAGGTTTGATATAATCCTATTGTCTAATTTATAGATGTTTTCCAGTTCATACGCATGGTCTTCTTCTCTGATAGGCTTTGTTTATCTAGGTCCCTCATCCCTCATCTGGATCAAAAGGTGAAAGGACCCTAAGGCCGTCTCTTTCAAATTTCATACACCTCTAGTTTAGATCAACAACAGTAGAATTGTCGAACGCCCAATCAATTCCTAATAATGCAAGGTAAGGGCAGTTGTCATCAACAATTTCAATTACTTCAAAATATGCAAAGGTTTTAACTCCATCGATGTCCACAGGGACATGCTCCAATCGTCCAAATGGGCTGACAACTTATTGATTAGCCATTCTAATCCTGATAGGGGAATAGATCAACTTCGGTTTTCCCATCAGTGCCCAAGTTTTCTTCATCATGACATTAACCTTCAACCCTGAGTTGAGGACCACATAGTCTATATCATATTCTCCTATTTGAGCATTCAGGTGTAATTATTTATTTGTCCTTCTCCTTTTTCCAATTTGGTGCACTGCCCTATTAAGTAAGGAGTATATCTTGCCTAGCTCATATTTCTTGATTAAATATTGTAATTCATGTACAACGCTTTTATCTTGAATCAACTTAACACAAGTGCACAAAAATTCCATGAGTTTGCTTACCTCTTTTTCTTCTGTTGGTGATGCAGACTAATCAAATGCCTAAGGCATGCCATACTCTTTGATTTATGTTTTCATTCTAGATGGGGGCCCTTGATCTCGTTTGAACTCTTTTCTTGCCTCCTCAAATATATATCTTTCTTTCTTAGCCTCAAACATTGGGGTCTTCTCTATATCTTTCCTGACTCCATGGTCATTTGCATTATTTCCTTGTGCTACCTTGTCTTCTCCTGTAGCAGCGCCTCCTTGACTAATGACAATGACTCTAGGGTCATTTCCGCAAGGTTTAGAATATATCAGTTGTACTTGTGGGTTCTGCTAGGGTCCTCGTCTTTCCTTAATCTTAGCCAGTAGCGTAGGGCATTCCTCTAGGACATGCTCAAAGGAGTTACAATAACTGTAGGTTGTGCAATGATTCTGACAATCCCTTGCTAAGTGTCCTGGTTGCGTGGAGTTTTAACAGATAATTTTTCCTTGGCCTCGACCCATACCTCCTCCTCGTCCTCATCCTTTGTAGCCACCGCGAGGAGTGAAATTTCCTCTCCCTAGAGAATTATACTATGCATTATTTCCTTCTTGGTGTACTTTTCCTTGGATCTTGTATATGTCCCTCGAACTCTCATGCATGAGATCGTAAGCTATACAATATCGATCATCATGCCCCATTGATTTACAGAATGTGCAGTACAAGTTTGTGGGTGTATGGAAATACTTCTGCATGTAATAGAACTCACCTGGTCGATGCCTATTTCTGCATACATCGCACCAGGGTAGGTTAACTTGCTTCAAGGGGCTCGATGCTCCTGAGGCCAAATACTCATGAAATAGGGGAGAATTTTTTGTATCATAACCTTCATATCTTCTCTTTTGTCCTTCCCCTTGTCCTTCTTCATGTCCTCAAACTGCAGAGATAGACTAGTCAGTTGGCTCAATATCTGGCTCATGCCTAAGCTAGATTCTCCCATAGGTGTTGATTCAATCTGCATGGCCATATCCAAATATTTTACCTATGATGCAATATTCTATTGCATCAGAGGGACTCTGATGTGAGGTAAAAACGCAGTGATGAACCATTGTTTGTTTTGTTTTAAGGTCTTGAATCTTTGGTCGAACTCCCAAACATGTTTTGTTGCCTTTTGTTTGATATCTTTTAGCTCTGTAGTACATTGTGACTTTGACTTAGGTTTCTTAAACTCTGCAATCAACATATTCTTGATCTCATTCAGTGGCTTAGGTTGCACAAGTCCTTGGATGAGTTTCATGTACTAGCTCAGTGCGTGGTCCCTGAGTGTAGTGTTGAATTGGGTTCTCTTGATGGCTTCGTCGGTGATATTTTTAATATTCCATATGGCTTCACAAAGGAACCAGTGTTGATCGGGATCCTCAGATCCATGTCCTCTAAATATAGGGAGCCTCATCTCATCTGCCATAGAGTTCCCTAAGCTTCTTGTCTGAGTATAGGCTGAGTTGATAGTAACATTACTCAGAAGACTCTAGTGGTTCTGACTATTCTGACTACTTTGTGCTATTGAAACAATAGGAGGGTTAATTTTACTTACTTCAGTAACCTGCACAGTTCTAGAGGTTTCTGGCTCGCTTTGGTGAAGTTCTTCAGCTTCCCCTTATTCTGTTATGGTGGGCTCTAAATGTTCTTTGTTGGTTAGATCTACCTCTTCTCCACTGTAGAAACCCTCTTCTCCGTAGTTTTGCTTAAACAAGTTCTCAAGGTGAACTCCTCAGAATACTTTCACACTATGTGTATGTCTAGATTTTTTGTCGCTATCGCTATCTAATATCTTGAACATTATCCTTTTCAGGTCCAACCAATCTACTGTATCTTCAAGACGTTCTTTTCATGTAACAACATATTGATTCTCGGGTTCATAAAGTGCAAAATTTTTCCTCTAGGTCCTTTGAAAAAGTATCTCTCGGCTTGGCTATACGATTATGTTCTGTCAACACAAAAATATGTGATGTATCCTCCAATGGTACTATCAAACCAATGATCTATTGATCTGGATACAATGTTGTCAACTCTCTTGACCTTCTGGATCAATGTCGACATCCAAACCACAAGAGGTCTAGATCTAATCTCGAACTGGGTACCAGCTAACCTAGCCAACCATTTAAACAACTCCTGGTGGATTCCCCCAAAAAATATCTCTTGAATGTCGGTAAAAATGTATCTTTGTAGCCAATATTCAGTACTCAGTTTAGGGTTCTTGTTTTGGGCTTCAACAAATTCCATCTCTTGATCCTCTATCCACTTTTGAATCTCAGTCTTTGATGGTAACCACCTTGACATTCCCTTAAAAATATTCTTGTCCCAGCAACGAAACCATTTGTTGGCATAGGGGCAGACCTAGGGTTCAAAGCTCAAGAGATCACCAACAAATCCCTAACTACCGTCTCTTTAGGCAACACTTGCGAAGCAGGTGAAGTCTCACCCGAGGTAGAGGCAGGGGTGGTTGCAAGACTCAGGTGTCTTCAACCTTATATGGGACATATATCTATGATTATATCCTTTACAGAGCACTTAGCACCGTTCATTCATCACTATTCACCCTTATTGTACCTCGCAGATAAGAAAGAACGTCACAGTACTTTCTCAGATATAAGATATTTCAGTGCTTGGCAACATAAAAACATATTAGATCCTTTAGATCAACACTAAGCATCCTCATACACTTCAAATATACTATTCATATACATCTAGTGAATCACAAAGCATAAGAAAATCTGTCTAATCATGGCATAACACTTAGCAAGATAATGAAAACACAAGAAAGCAACAACACAAAGCATGACACATAGGCTTAAGTGGTTCACCCCCACCCTGGGGCTACGTCCACAAAGTATTCTTCTTCTTTATTAGTTTTGGTCAATCTCATTACAACACAAAGCTCAACATGTACTCCACATAGGACAGGAAATCTTCACTCACCTCACTATATCCTCCTTCCCCGAGTATATCTATCACAAAGCCTTCTTACAATCCATGCACTCGACACTTTCAACACTTGCACTCATCTCTACAAGCCTCTTACAATCATGCATAGAGAATTTACATTTGATCACACAGATCTAATTACTAGCACTAAGCCATCAAATCTTCTTACATTACCTAGCTACTTATTTATACTTTTACAACATAGGCCTAAACATGGGTAAACCCATGGGCCGGCATCCCTTTCCCATTACATTAACCCAAAAACCGTAAAAGGGCCCCAAAAGTGGGCCGAGATCCTGTGATCTATGCTTCATCTTGTGCTCCATCTTTGACAGGGTGTCGATGTCCAAAAATGGTCAAATATCACCAAATGTTCCTCAAAACTTGGTCAAGGGCCAACAATACACTACATCTTTAGTATTTTTGGTTGAGTTGGGTGTTTTATGGGTGAGTTTTGTTGGTTGTTGATAATTATTGGGTCCCTATTGTGACTGTTAAGTTCCTACATAGTGATAGGAAGCCTCTTTACTGGTGAATTATTTGGGCAAACTCCTTTCTTGTCATTTTTCTCATTTTTTTGTACTTTCAAACAGGTCTGGGTAGTTACTTCATGGTATCCTACTTGGCTTGTCTCCTTTTTCTTGCGGTAGGATCTTCCTATGAGGTTGTCATTCATTCCTTGCATTTTCTTTTCTCTATATTGAAAATAAAAAAAAAAAAAAATTATTGCATTTCACTTATGGAATTTTCACTTTTGGCTACATTTCATTAGCTTTGGCATATTAGGAAAGATTGCACTCCACTAAAATTATAGATATTTAATCTTAGAAACAACATTTAGAATCATACCATCTCATTGGAAAAGAAGACTAATACTTAACATTTTTTTTACATTTTCTTCTTTTTCTATATGCTGAGTCATAATACCATAAGTTTCACGATCACACCTCTTGAGTAAGAAAAATACATTAAAATTAATGATAAATAACGAAAATTCATTAGAAACGATTTCATTTTTCAAGGTGCACAAACAATTATAGGACCTAGGGCCTTGCCATAGGATTTTGTCAGTAAACTTCTCCAAGGCTATAAAACTAAGTGTATCTGTCTGACCAGGGAGTGGTGAAACCCATTATACAATTGGTGTCCTCAAGAGGCTCCACTCACACTCCGCCCACACTAGAGTTAAGCATGAGGTCGCGTGAAGTTTGTTGCAGAGATATCCCTCTAATACCTTCTTAGTGTCAAATATATTTATGGGGTTCTATTTGTATTTCAGGGTCTTTCTAGTGCCTTTACCTCCTTCAGAGGTAGTTCTTTCAAGATTTCAGGGTTTGCCACCCTTCCCGTACGGTGGAATGGACTTGTGACTGCTTTATTGAGCATTGGTTATATCGTGGTGACTCTAGTTTATTGACATATATAACGACATAGGTTCCTTGGAGAGGTTATTTTACAACTACCCTAAGTCAGATATGGATCAAACAACACCCACAATTTATGGAGGATTTCCTCCTTGGAGGGATCTGACTGACAGCACTGTGAAGCCTACGAGGGTCGCTATAATGGATTCTGACACCTCCACTCTATTTTTGTGGCCTCTCAGGCCCTCTTGGGACAATTATACATACTTTAGTTTGGGAGGTCCCTTTCAGCTATCATATATTCTTTGTGTGCATTAACCTTTTCCTTTATTTAGGAGTGTGCTCTTTGATTATTAGTCAGCCTTAGGATTTTTTATTGTATCTCAAGTTCTAATTCATCAGGGATAAATACCATCCTCCTCCCCGATCATTTCGTATTTTGAAGTTTCCACCACGTCTTCATCCTTTACGGAAGACGCCTTCTAAAAGGCATAGAGTCCATAAGTGTGGTGCATATATCTCTACCTCCCATGCTCGTGATCATCCTACCATGAGTATTGAGTCAGATATGAATGGGTTGGGAATCTCGCCAACTCCCATATCCTCTATGATTAGTGGTGTCCCCTTCAATCCATTTCCATAAATGGTTTGGATGCCAGAATCTCCCTCATCTAATGATACCCAACAAATAAGATATGCTCAACCCATGGGAATGAATCCTTATGTATTCCCATATGGTATCTCGAATCATAGTACTCAGTCAATACCTTTGGCTTATAATCCTTTCTCATATGGTATTCCATACTTGAGTTTTCACTTGTCATCCTCTATTTCCTCCTCTCACATGAATTCTAGTTTTGGGTATGGGGACACGACACCTCCTTATGATCCTTTATTTTTTCATGGGACTCATATCCCTCAATAAAATCCTATAGTTGGAGGTTAGAATCATCCTTCCTTCGGGCCTAATCCTATCTTCAATGCTCCATGATGGAGTGCTCAAATGTGTAGTTAGTTTACTTCCACTACTACATATTGTAAAAATTCCGACGTTTTATTTGCGGCATTATGGACAAAATTGTCCATATTGTCGCAAAATAGAGGAAATTTATAAAAAAAAAAATTCATGTTGCCCGATAACGTCGCTCTTGCCACATTAACGTTGCTCTTTCCTCGTTAACGTCTCTCTTGCCACGTTAACGCTGCTCTTGCCACATTTTCCACTGGAACATCTCTCTTGCCACGTTTTCCACTGGAACGTCTCTCTTGCCACGTTTGTGAAGCTGTATGTCGCAATTGCCATGTTAACGTCGGTCTTGCCATGTTTTCCACTGGAACGTCTCTCTTGCCACGTTTTCCACTGGAACGTCTCTCTTGCCACATTTGTGAAAATGTATGTCGCAATTGGGACATTTTCGAAACTAGGTTTTCCTCTCCAACGGTCACCTTAGTATGTTCACCAAGTCAAAATACCAACGGTCACTTAGGAATTTTTTACGTCGGAATTGCGACGTTACAAAATCTATAAATATTTTCAAAACTAGGTTTTCCCCTCCAACAAAAACCTTAGTATGTTCACCAAGTAAAAATACCAACGGTCACTTAGGGACTTTTTAGTATTTCGGAATTGCGACGTTACAAAAATCTATAAATATGTTGCATTGACGGATAAGCCATGCAATAAGTTTGCTATAATAACGATGTTTCAAAAAAGGGTTTAGGTCTTCGTGAACAAAAGATAGAGCATTTGTTTCAGTATAAGTCTGGGGAAGAATGTCAGAAACATTAGAGTTGGGAAAAGAATTAAAGGGGGTGAAAAGGGTGATGGTAAATGTTATTTCCCTTTGCAAAAATTGTTTTACTAGAGTCCCTAAAGAGTTTTAATAGCAAATAGCTACAAAACATTGTAGAAAAATAAGGGTACATGGACGGGATCAAATGAATATTAACTGATGGTATATAGCCATTCATTATCTGCTTAATATTTATCAGTTGATTCATTATTGTTCACCAAAAAGTCCCTTTTCATTATTATCTATTGGAGGTCATAAAGAAGAGGAAAACCTATAGAGAAGACCCTATGCACCAATGAGCAGTGGACCTGGGAACAATTGTTTCAAGATCATCACTCTTGGATTGTAAATAGCAATAAAGCACTCAGAGTTTCATTACTCTTTCATGACATGCCTACCAAATATCCTTAAAGACCTTCCTAGGGTTCAATGGAGATGACGATTTTACACCAATGCACATATTACAACATTTCAAGACTACATTGATTACTTAGAAATCAAGCATGATGATGTTTTTAAGGAGGATTTTGTCATTCTTTGACGGGAGATGTTAGGAGTTGGTTCAAAGATTTGGTAGCTGATTCAATTACCTCCTAGATAGATTTCTATCATATTTTCTTGGGTAAATGGGGAGAGAAGAAGAGCCATCATTATTACCTCATTGAGTTCTACTCCATGAAGATAAGTAAAAGAATATTTATCAAAGTTTGACAATAAAAATTCGACCCTATGAACCTGCTGCAAGATTTCTCCTTTTTTCTCATGGAAAGAAGGGATCCTAATCTACACAGGATGTTCACCCACATCGTGGAACTAGAAAATAAACTTTTTGGCCTCGGGAAAAGTAAGGCTCAAGCAAATGATCATTGTATGTAGGGTTATGATAAAAAATAATGGCCAAATTCTGCAAAACGAGAAGGTCATTCACAGAGTCTAGTTTGAGTATCCATTGCAAGGTGTAGAAGACATTGGTAAATTAGTCCATGATTCTAAATGTAAGCGAATTGGTATTGCTTACCTCTTCAATAATCAAGAAATAGATGATATAAATATGGTCTTGATTCTGAGAGAGGTAAACAAGGAAAGAGGAAAGATAGCTCATAGAATGCTCACCAAATGTTGAATCTTAAAGTGGTTCCAACTCAAAAACACACAACAACTAAAACAATATTTCTCAATCACACAACATAGTAACTACTTTACAAAAACTTAATCAAAAATTACAAGTAACAAGCTATTATAATGTTTATTCAAGATTTCATTAGATCCCTTAACCTTCAAACTCTGTTCCATTGTGAAACCTAAATAATCAAAACAACAATAATCAATAACTTAGAAGATACATCAACTAACATTAACTTTAATGATAAATCAAACTACAAATATTCTTTATTAATGTATTAATCCATCAATCACGTGATCAAACAATGTATAATGGACAACCAATCACTAAAATTTAAATATGTCACGGGTTCACAAAGGCCTTCCAGCACGCCCTAGAAGTATAAGAAAATATTTAATAAAAATGTTGCTCTTTGTTTTAGTTTTCATTTTCCTTGAAAATGTGGAACAAAAATAAAAATTCTATGTGAAGGGTTAGATTTTTAAAATGCCCGTCATACTAATTAATTTAGTTCTTATTTGGTTGCAGGTAATTTGGTGACTGGCCAGTAAGGGAGAGCGTGAAGTTCTCCTCCTTCCACAACAACACTCTAAAAATAATAATGAAATAAATTAAAAAAACAAGAATAGTTGCCTTCTCTCACCCACCTACTCCACATATATCTAAACTCAATTCATAAATTCAAACCCCATAACCTCTTCCCACGAAAAGCCTCTCAATACCATTGAAGGTAAGGCAAGCGTAAATATGATAATGCCAGAACTAGATTGCAGTGACACCCAAATTCTTTCAGAAGGCTTCATCTAGGGATGGTATCTGACATTTCTTAGAAACCTGTAAGTTCCATGTAAATACACTTGTTCCTTTTCACCATCATAAGATCTAATATCGTTATATTTGTGTGTGTTTTTACCTTTTTAGGTTAAGGAATGTTAGCAAATCCACTCACACTTGGGCCCTTTTCAGGTCAGTCCCCATAGGCTTTTATTCTGAATTATCTTTGACTGCCATTAAAGATTCTTCAGGCCTGTTCTTACATATTGTTATATTAAGGACAGATGAAGTGATGATAACATTTATTCAGTCACATGACCACAAATTGGTCTGCAAACACACTTATATTGGTAATTTTCCTTAACATAGCAGTATATGGTCATGTGACTGATATTGAACTTAATAGTCCATGAGGTTGTTGTTATTTACTCAATATGTTTCTCCTCTCATACTTCAATACCTCATATTTAGTTACCTATAGTGCGTGGGGAGAGATGTTATCGTCTCTAAAGAATATAAGCAGGATGACTCTTTTTAGGCAAAGATGTTGACCTGTGGTAACTTCATGGGAATTGGAACTAGATATTGGCGAGGGTTGTCGGTTCTTAGGCACCCAAGCCATCAATATTATTATCCTTGGACTTGCGTTCTTGCCTATATATATTTGTGTATTCACGTTTCTTTGGTGTATCTGTGGAGTTATTAAGAAAATAGAACCACGTTGGACTGTTGAGTTGGTATTTAAGGTGTGTATAACAGGGGTTCATGGTCTTGTGTCTTATGGGTTACTAACAATAAGTTGAGATTTAATTTCTGTGAGGGCACTTTTTCAATTAAATTTCGGCCACTGTGGACTTTATCCTTGCTACGTGTTATATGTGTGGACGTATTTCTTTTAAATATTGGAATCCACTCAAATCACATGAGAGGTGCTACTACTATTTCTATGCAACAAATTAAAATGATCCTCCCACTCTACTAGATTTTATGATCGACGGTCCTGCTATTACTGTGCAAAGTAAAATTCTCCTCCCACAACTAGCTTTTATCGTAAAATCTCTTCCTTCAAGGAAGGTCGCCTTCTAGGATTGGATTCTTCCTGATTTGGCTTCTTCTTTAAGTTTATTCATTAGGATTAATAAAACCATTTAAAGATTTATCATAAAATTAAATAAAAAAATATTAAGTTTAATGCACTCTATCCTCAAACATTTTGACTTTTAAATGTTTTAAATGTCATAGGAGGGGTTTTAAATGTTTCAATGTCATATGAATGTTAAACCATGCTGAAGTTATGTTAAACAATGTTGAAGGTAACCACTGCAAGCATTAGAGTGTGCAATTAATAACCTCTTTATTCTCGGGATGCCACTCACGGTCCACTTGTTAAGAATAAATTTTTATATCATCAGAGTAATTCCTCGAGTAGGCTAAAACACTAGAAGCATGAACACCATTGGATCCAGGACTAGGTCTATCAATCTTAATGTCAATATCATCTTCATCTCCCAATGCATCTGGAACGCATCTTGAAACATGGGTAGAAGAATTGGATGAGTCGTTAACAACATTAATTAAGGCCAAGATTAAGTCCCGATCTTCTTTGGTTTAAAAAAAAAAAAAAAAACCTTTTCCATTGGGCTAAAACAGCGAGTAGAGTCTTTCTCAATCCAATCCTTGGAAATCCATTTTAGTACAATCCTAGGATTGGGCAAAAGGCCTAAAAATTTATTGACTAATCTTCGCTTTGTTAGAATGATAGACTTCGTTTTTTTCACAGAGTGCCCTAAGTCGAGAATTGGGATGGAATCAACCCTTTTGGTAAATCTCCTCTGGCCAGCAGACAAGTAAGGCCCACCCATGAAGAAGAGGTCAATGAATAGCTTCAACCGACTCAAAATTGTGCACGTCTGGCCAACGAAATGAGGGCATAGTTCCAGAGATTGCAAGCTCAACAAGTACACATGTCAATTGTGACCATCAATATATCCAAAGCTAGGATCACTGCCCCTCCAAAACAAAAATGCAATCGCGGAAATAACAAAGTGTTAATAAGGATATATGGCAACTAGGAAACCCTAGAAATGCTCCTAGATCCAACTCATCTCAAGTGAACTTTCAAGAGATGACATTCAAGAGAAAAATGCATCAAGCATTTTTTTTACCACTAATTAGAATATTCCCTGATTTAAAAATTTAAAATTATATTTTACCATCAAACTTTTGCATCATGTAAAAGTCCACATGGTAGAATGTTGGCAAACATGGTGGAATATTGGTTCCTGAAATTCCAAAAGCTACACCTAAATCTCAAGGGGATCAAATATAGACAAACTCCATGACCTCCCACTTTGGGGAGAGATTCAATATCTCCCCATTTGACTCAAGGATTACTTGAACTAACTTTACATTTACAATATATCATACTTATCCCAAAGAAAACACCTTTAAAATGAAACTTTCCAAAATAGTTGTTTTGGTTTTCATCTTGTAAAGATTAAACTTTAAAATATATAACCCTTTACACAATCAATTCTCTTAATTATAAAGTTAAAACAATCCTCAAAAAATTACATTACAAACTCTTTCCCATATAATATTTTATTTTAATAAATTAATATTCTCTATAAATATTGTTGGAATTAAAAAAAAATCCATTAATACCTTCATTTCTAAACTAATTTATTTTTAAACATATATAAAATTATTTTGAGAATACATGGAAAAAACAAAACACTCACCCAAGAACGCCCAACTAAAATATCCATACATTCCATATCGGATTCACTTTCCATGAAAAAAACCCCCTCTCACCCCATTTAACATTTGAACACACAACTTTTTCAAAATTCAATCGAGAGGGGAAATTTTTCAATATTCAAAATCATTCAAAAATCTAAATTTTGTAGAGGGAAAACGATTTTCGATAGCGCCACTCTACAGAGTCAACCGAGCTGAAGTGAATGAAGGCAGAGCAAGCCGAAACCCTTCGGCTTCTCACAATGGCGTCTCAGTCTTTCCTATTCGAATCGTTGCACCAGGGCATATTTAAGAGCAGTACCGGCCTGTGCCAGATCTATATCAAGATTGAGATCATGACATGCTACCAGTAGATAGAGATCAAGATCTGGATCGAGTAATGAAGGGATGCCATGGGATTCTCTCCTGTTACTGGCACTGGTCCAAGTAACAAGGTCAACTGGTGAAACTGTGACTTAATCATCTGAATCAATTGGCTTATCGATCTCTAACTCACTCTACATCTGCATCTGGATCTGCTACTGGTCAGTTCTGAAGAGTGAGTACTGGACATGGAGGCAGCGTTCTATGTGCTGGAAGGTTTGAATTATCAATTTTGTATTTGGTGATATGAGGAGGACGATCCGATCAGATCAGAGCATGAAGCCGCCAGTATATTAGTCCACACTCAGAGTAGCACAGAAAATTTCAGACATTTTTGGGGTATTTTTTTAGGGTTACATTCAACGCAAGTTGACTGGGCTTCATCGGTCTTTCATAGCTACTGTCTCAGGCAAGATGTATACGAGGTGCATATTAAGGGATAAATACAGTAGATTTAATCTTCGAAGGAAGTTTTTCACTTCTGCAAAATCTATCAATGCTCTGAACAAACTTCCAGACAACAGAAATCCATGCACAGAGAGTAATGGAATAAATCAGTTCAAGGTATTTCATAATCTTTAAAATCTTCATGTTTTTATTTAAGGTCTGGCTATATTTTTCTCTGCATAAGTATCTGTATTAATTGGCTGAGCTCTGGGAAAAACCATATTTCAGAAGCTTTTTAGATAAGTCCCTTTTACTTGAAGATTCGAACACCCAGGGACAAAGGCTATGGTAATTAGGTTACGGAGTCAAATTGCCTAAATAACATTTTGAGTTTTCAATCCCAGTGAGTGGATGGATGGATGATTGTGCCCCTTTATTTTCTCATGACTATTTGTCCTGGGCATATTGACTAACTTGAAAGAATCTAGGTGTCCCATTCTGAATAGAGGAGGTAAAGGCTAAATGATGAAAATACTAAGCTAAAACCGGTGAGTGAACCTTCTGATGTTGCACCAACCATGTGAAAATTTACATGCAGAGCTTTAACTAGTTGGCTAAGGAACAAACAAAAGAAAAATGAGAACGTGGAATGGAACTAACAATCTCTGAAGCATTCTTCTTTGGCCTTTTCGTTCATTTACTACAATGGCGGCATTGTTGCAAAAAAATTAGGGTAAACTGCAGGAAATATAGGCTCTCAATTATCTCAATTTTCTCTTTAATGTGGTCGAGGGTTTTACAAATAATTTGTATTTACTATTTTGTTTGCATGCTTTAAGGTCTGGCTGTATTTTGCTCAGCATAAGTATCTGTATTAATTGGCGGAGCTCTGGGAAAAAACATATTTCATAATCTTTTTAGATAAGTCCCTTCTACTTGAAGATTCGGGCACCCAGGGACAAAGGCTATGTGCCCCTTGATGTTCTCATGACTGTTTGTCCTGGGCATATTGACTAACTTGAAAGAATCTAGGTGTCCCGTTCTGAACAGAGGAGGTAAAGGCTAGATGCCGAAAATACTAAGCTAAAACCGGTGAGTGAACCTTCTAGTGTTGCACCAACCGTGTGAAAATTTACATGCAGAACTTTAACTAGTTGGCTAAGGAACAAACAAAATAAAAACGAGAACGTGGAATGTTACTAACAATATCTGAATCATTCTTCTTTGGCATTTTCGTTCATTTACTACAATGGCGGCATTGTTGCAAAGAAATTAAGGTAAACTGCAGGAAATATAGGCTCTCAATTATCTCAATTTTTTCTTTAATGTGCTCGAGGGTTTTACAAATAATTTGTATATACTATTTTGTTTGCATGCTTTAAGGTCTGGCTGTATTTTTCTCAGCATAAGTATCTGTATTAATTGGCGGAGCTCTGGGAAAAACCATATTTCAGAAGCTTTTTAGATAAGTCCCTTCTACTTGAAGATTCAGGCACCTAGGGACAAAGGCTATGTGCCCCTTGATGTTCTCATGACTGTTTGTCCTGGGCATATTGACTAACTTGAAAGAATCTAGGTGTCCCATTCTGAACAGAGGAGGTAAAGGCTAAATGCCGAAAATACTAAGCTAAAACCGGTGAG